>SKCR01040486.1:0-42392 GCA_019454045.1 Zanthoxylum bungeanum | reverse complement strand
TTTTGGAATATCGAAGTAAGGTGCGCCTTGCGCTTCTTGCCTTATTGCAAACTTTGGCTAATATCTTCTTGAGAATAGCCATTAACCCTCCAAGAGTTATTAATTGCAATTTGGTACTTCTAAGATCTAAGAATAGATCTAGAGATCCTTCAATTTCAATATCATACTTAAGGATCTAACCCTTAGTTCTGACAAAGAAATTAATGAGTCTATTTGGCAAGTTTAATGGATTAAGCACTAAGTTATCATCACATGAATATTCCAAATATCATGCTCTACTATTGCTTACTCCGGGCTTAGGCCTAATATGTTATTTTATCAAATAAAGTAACTTATTAGTTTCCAGGACCATCATGAAATTTTATTCCAATTTGAAAATTAAACCATTTAAATACATTTTCCATAGGATTATGTTTTAAATGTCAAATCTTCAATTTATATCTTGATTCTAATAGTCCAACTATTTAATCAACGATTTAGGTACTATTCATTATAATGATTACTATAGTCCAACTAATTAATCAATTATAATTTAATAGGTTGAATACCGTCAACTGTTAATTAAAACAAAAATTTAAATATTAGTCCAACTAACATTTAATATATTTGACGAATGATGTTTGTTTGAGCGCGTATGGCAAGTAATTAAACGAATATTGCAAATTCAATTCTTGCCTCCCACTATTTTTCGGAGAGCCTCTAACCCTCTGTCGAGTACTCGGGAAACCGTGTTTCCTAGTGGGCTAGGATCCCGTTAAATATCACACAATCTTGACTTTGGCCAACAAATTGTATGATAATTAACTAGGTAGAGCTCTAAGATCAATTGGATCCCATCCAATTCCTAGATCCAGTAGGGGACATCCAAGTACGAAACATATATCTTATATATGCCAATATATCAAATATATTACCTAACCTTTTTCCTCTGAACCAACTAAGCCTTGGCTTTGGAAAAAAAAACTTAGTGATCCCGGTTAAGCGGAACCCATTGACCATGGAAAGCTTCGTAATCAATGTCGATTGACAAGAAGTGGTATTGACTTTGGCCAACAAACCACAACTTGGACAAGACACCAATATGGAACAAAGCTCTCGTGATTCAAACACATCCTCGACGGACAAAGGCCTTGACTTTGGCCAACAATCCAATGCCAGTCTTAGATCTGAGTAAGAATCACTCAATGGAAGGAAAAACGCTAATATTATGTGAGGGTTTTTCGCGTACAAATTGGCACCCAATTTATTATCTTTGTTAAGGTCTCATCATCATACACCCTTAAACATGCATTCTAACACATAATAAAGCGCATATAATAAATAATAATGATATGCAGATAGATACTTAACACATTGATCCTAGATCAAATCTCTCTCTTTCCTCTCTCCCGCTAGTACAAGTATTTACTTCTACCCGTTACACTACACTTCTAAAGAAACCTCATTTACATTGAGGGGAATAGGTGAGAAGATAGTACAAAGAGTAAGGAGGTAATAAGGCTGGACATGCAGGTCCAATTAATAAATTCTAAAATTATTACAACCATTTCTAAAATTGCCCCACCCATCTAATATCCATCTGATATACATTATTCATGCATAGCAACAATGTATTCACACAAGCATGTTATCAATCAATCTAATCAAATTAATTAATCTGATAATTAGTGACCATCCAATGTTCAAACAACGATTTGATTTTGCGCGAGTCAAACTCATTTTGCGAATAAGTACTCAAAGTACGAATTCTCGAATTAAATTAAACTACATAATTAAATCCAATTCAATTTGTATTTAATACTAATTCGCTATTTAATTCCAAATTAAATACTACACTTTATTAACGAACCTTTACCACTTAAATTCCAAATTTAATCGTTACGGGTCTCAAAGCCCGATTAACGTCCAACCTTAATTTAATTAAAGTCCAATGGGCTTTTAATTAATTTCTTTAAGGCGTGGACTTTTGGTCAACTTGGGTCAAACCCAATAACCAAAGTCCAATCAAGGAGTAACCCCATAAGCCTAGAAATCAATTTAGGCCCATTAGGCCCAATTAAATAATTAAAGGTCCATTAGTCGCATTTGGACTTTATGGAAGTGGTTTTGGGCCCAATTGGATCCAACCAATTTAGCCTAAACCCTTCTTGGTACAACCAAGCCCATTTACAACATTACAAGTCCAATTTTACAAAATAGGCCCAACATAATTAAATTACAAAAACCCAATTTCACAATTTAATTAGTCAAAGTGTATATCATAATTAATTAACCAAATCAATATTTCCAAAACACAAATTTGTCTAATTAATCATGCTCATTAACATTAAATCATGTCTAACACAATTTATCAAAAAATCAAACCCAATTACATGCTACAAGTCTCGGCAATGGAGGGGATTTTATGTCCAATTTTAAATCCAATCCAATTGAATCCAATTTAACTTTAAATCAACATTCCCAACATGATTCCAACTCATCCAATTACATTGACGCTTGATACGACTAATGATTTGACGCTTGATGTGACTTGCGTGTCGCACTCGAATTCGAAATGCGAATGCGCTCGCAAACACTCCCGGGCTCGGGTTCGCTAATTCCAAATTAACGAATTTTCCGTTGCGACGTAATTAAATGATTATGCCTAGCGAAATCACTATTCACGTCGCTAACAAATTAATTCTAAATTAATTCGTTCGCCCGAATTAAAATTTAATTTTAATTCCGCGTCGAAATCCAATTTCGTATAATATATCGAATATATTATTTTATCGATTAATTAGAAATTAATCGTTTTCTCTCTTTAAATGATATTTTTTCCCAGATAAAATATCTCCGCAATTAATTCCAAATTAATTTTCTCTCTCATCCAATTAATCCCAGATTAATAAAGTGCGAGTCATACGTCATCTGTGAATCTTCGGGAAGCGAGCCATGAGATCCCCGGATATGTTGGCAGTAAATTCGGTCGTCGGACTATCCGAACACGTAAGTACCTAGTACTACGTTTGTACCGATTTACAAGACAAGGTTGGCTTCTAGCAAAGCGCCATGCCTACCCAATTCTCCATAAATATCCTTACAGGAATATAGTGATCTATATCAGGTGTAGTATACGTAGTATTGCGTTTGTCGATCCAGTATCGGATGTCACGTGCTAGGCCTGGGGCTGGAATTGTGTCTGCCCGTACGAAGCACATGTCGGATGTCTAGTAACTAGTCTCTATAATCGGATATACATGACCTAGTCATAATATCCCGATGACTGCAGTACTTAAAAGTACTAGTACCGTATCCTACGTGACATCATCTCCACTATGACTGGAGTGATACTTCCGTCTTGACATCACACCCAACACACTACGATTCTCAATATACAAAGCATAGGCGTACATAAAACTTATTAAAGCCCTGGACGACCAAAACCAAAGTATATTGATTGTCGCAAGTATTAGCGGTTAAGACCAAATACACCTACCCTGATTTCGAACTTCCATAGACACATAGTCATACTACCAATGGAATTCCGAGGGGGTCTATCCAGAGCGAAGCTGTTTCCGGTACCATCGGTAAAACACAACCTCCTATTACACTTGCATGAGTATCCTATACCCAAATATATGAGAACTATGTTGTTGTGCCCTCACAACACGCACAAGTGTAATACTAGTCTTTTACGCATTATCGATGTCCAATCTCGATAATACTCTGACTAGGGATATTTAATGATTTATCCTTCGTGGACTGATACTGTCTCATATCATTCTCAATCCAGGAACTAATCATAAGGACCTCCTATCATTTATACATCTTGGTGATCTAATCACAAATGATAAGAGAGCAATCTACTTTGTCACATAGTTAATTTGTACAACAACACCATGATAAGTACAAATAGTGACGCTATGGGTCATAACTGTCCAACATAAAAGTCTACCTAAGTCGTATTTTCTCCGTGAAAGTAGTGAGAGTAGTCTTTGTTATATTCGATATAAAGTGTTATATATGATATAAAACAAGAGACTTGTGAGATACTCCCATCAGTCGTGCATTAGTTATGATATAATAAAGGACACATCAAAACTATCTTTATGACAATTAGTATAACCGTTTGACAGTTAGTGTGTCTTTTATATATAATATTCATCTTTCATAAATGATGGCTCCTTTATCGAAAGAGAAATTGATTAGAATGTATAGTCAATCTTATGCATTATAGGATGATGGCATAATGAATACTATATTATGTATGATTAAAAATATCAATTTAATTGTAATTGGCATGAGTTATTTTGATATGCCATAGACCATAGGATGTGTCTTGAAACACGTTCTTTGTTATCATTGAGATATTAAGAACGAGTTTCTTATTCATGGAGAATATAATCAGCAACCATTAGGGTCAGATTAGTTTTGAGTCTAATTATGATGTTAGACAGTCTACGTCATATAGAGTCAGAAAAGATGCATGGGAGTGTCACAGTTGATTCTACTGTATTAGTGGAATTCATTGCAACTTATGAAGTATTGACTTATGAAGTTGCATAGTGACCTTATAGATTAGAAGTTTTGATATTAGTGTTGTGCTTGCGGTTGTCTACATAGTTTTTTTGGATTTGATCTCTAAATACATAGACAAGTTTATAGCTATAGCACAATATTGATATTGCATCTGAGTCATATTGATATAGAACTTGTGTTCTACAAAATATGAATGATGATGGTAAAGGGAAATGATTGGGTCTGTTGGACAAACTCAATATGTGTTATTGCAGGCTTACTTGTTGTTGCCTACTTTTTGAGTGCTAGGTGAGCTCTTGATGACCATGAGTATGTGATACATATTTAGATGTGTATATTATACAGTGGATTGACACTAGAACAAGTGGGAGAAATTGTTACTGTTGGTGCTCGGAGTGCCAATCCGAATCGTATTTATGTCCGATTCATGAATACAAACATTTCTTTTTTCCATAATATTACTTATTTAATGGTAGCACCTCTTGTCTTTTATATACATATTCGATCTAATTACGATTAGATATCTAATTATGATTAGATTGAAACTAAATCTGATTTAGTGATACATGTATATTAGACAAAGAATCTAGGATTTACAATGTTGTGCGCAGTTACAACGTAGTTTGTAATTGACATCGGGAAGCGTCACTATAAGTTTTATATCCTTAAATAAAGTTCCTGGTCAAGATTTACTAACACGGGTCAGTTAGTAAAATCCGATGAGACCAGTACATGTCGTATATCGTGACTTGATCCGATGGTTTATCCCAATAAACCATGAGTCTCGGGAGACTCATATAGACATGTAGATATTTATTTGATAAACACTGAATGACTCACTGAAGATTTCCTAATAGATGGTACACCAATGTCAATAGGAATCTTCTCGAGTTGAGCGAGCATAGTGGTCATTCGACTTGAGATACCACAGTGGATATATGAGTTATCCTCCATACTTTGATGACAGTCACATCACTGATCTATTTAGATCAGACCTCCACCTGTTCGTTGGGTGTGGACTGATGCTCATGATATCCAGTGCATATCAAGATAGAATCCATCAGTCTTGTGTACATGGCATATGTATGTTGGACAGTTATGACCCATAGCGTCACTATTTGTACAGATCATGGTGTTGTTGTACAAATTAACTATGTGACAAATGAAATTGCTCTTTTATCATTTGTGATTAGATCACCAAGATGTATAAATGTTGAAAGGTCCATATGATTAGTTCTTGGATTGAGATGATATGAGACAGTATCAATCCACGTAGGTTTAATCATTAAATATCCATAGTCAGAGTATTATCGAGATTGGACATCGATAATACGGAAAAGACTAGTATTACACTTGTGCACGTTGTGAGGGCATAACGACATAATTCTCATATATTTGGGTATAGGATACTCATGCAAGTGTAGTAGGAGGTTGTGTTTTACCGATGGTACGGAAAACAGCTTCGCTCTGGATAGACCCCTCAGAATTCCATTGGTAGTATGACTATGTGTCTATGGAAGTCCGAATCAGGTTAGGTGTATTTGGTCTTAACCTGAGACTTGCACCGCTAATACTTGCGACAATCAATGTACTTTGGTTTTGGTCGTCCAGGGCTTTAACAGGTTCTGTGTACGCCTCTTATGGGTATATTGAGAATCGTAGTGTATTGGGTGTGTTGTCGAGATGGAAGTATCACTCCAGTCATAGTGGAGATGATGGTCACGTAGGATACGGAACTGGTTCTCTTATGTATTGCAGTTATCGGGATAATATGACTAGGTCATGATTATCTGATTATAGAGACTAGTTACCAGAGATACGATATGTGCTTCGTACGGGGCATACAAAATTCCAGCCCCAAGCCTAGCATGTGACATCCGATACTGGATCAAAATACGCAATACTACGTATACTACGCCTGATATAGATCACATATTCCTGTAAGGATATTTCTGGAGAATTGGGTAGCCATGGAGCTTTGCTAGAAGCCAACCTTGTCTTGTAAATCGGTACAAACGTAGTACTAGGTACTTACATGTTCGGTTAGTCCGATGACCGAATTTACTGCTAACATATCCGGGGATCTCATGGGTCGCTTCTCGAAGATTCACCGATGACGTATGACTCGTACTTTATTAATCCGAGATTAATTAGTGATGAGAGAGAAAATTAATCTGGGATTAATTGCAGAGATATTTTATCTGGGATAAAATATTATATAAAGAGAGAGAACGATTAATTTGGAATTAATCGATAAAATAATATATTCGATATATTATACGAAATTGGATTTCGATGTAGAATTGAAATTAGATTTTAATTCGGGCGAACAAGTTAATTTAGAATTAATTCGTTAACGACGTGAATAGTGATTTTGCTAGGCATAATTATTTAATTACGTCGCAACGTAAAATTCGTTAATTTGGAATTAGCAAACCCGAGCCCGAGAGTGTTTACGGGCGCACTCGCATTGCGAATTAAGTGCAGACCACAAGTCACATCAAGCGTCAAATCATTAATCACATCAAGCGTCAAATCACTTGTCACTTTGAGTGATGTGATAATTTGTCACTTGATTGATTGATGGAAGTGGTTGTTGGCATTAATTATTTTTGCCTTGACTTTTTGAAAGTTGTAAATGGTATATGTTTAATTGATTTTTGAAATCAATTAACTTAACACAAAAAACCAACTTCTTCTCTCTCATTCTTCTCATCTCTCTCACGCCCAAGGGGCCTTCTTCCTCCTATATTTTCACTGGTTTCACCGTGAGCCAAGGAGAAGCAATAGGAAATTTTACGGCAAAATTTCCGGAGTGCTAGCACGCTTTAGGAGTCTTGCGAAGGTGATAGGGAATCACACACGTGAGCATGGAATCATCAACCAAAGTTTGGAGCTTGATGGATCATCCATGGCCGCAAACTTGGAGGACAAAAGTAGTGAAAGCCGCGAGCCCTAGGAGGGAAAAGCTTGAAGATTTTGTTCCTCGCATCGCTCAACCGTTCAATGTAAGTATTCCGCAACTTCCTTGTTGTATTCACATGTGTTTCTTGATTGATAATAATCCTTGGGACCTTAGAGAAACCCAACAATGATATCAGAGCCAATATTGAGCATGAAACTTTTTAGGGTTAAAATTGGGTAAATTTATTTTGAGCATGATTTGATTAAATTAATTGATTGAGTATGCTTGAATGATGTTTAATTGAAGTTGTATTGGATCAATTTCATGAAAATTGGATTGGATCAATTTTACCCCTTTTGGTTGGCTTGGCCGAATACAACATGCCCTAAATGTCTTTGTATTTTTTGTGTTTTTGATCATTGGATGAGTTGGAAAACAATTGGGAAATGTTGATTTGAAATTAATTGGATTGAATTTTGAATTGGACATTAAAACCCCATGATTGCCGAGACATATAGCATGGTAAATGGGTTTGATTTTTGATTAGTTGGACTAATATTTAATCATTGTTTTAATTGAACAGTTGGACTGTATTCAAACTCTTTCAATTAATAGTTGATTTTATAATTCGATTATAGTAATCAATATAATTGAATTTAATCAATTAAATTATAGTTGATTATATAGTTGGACTATAGTAATCATTATAATGAATAGTACCTAAAATCGTTGATTAAATAGTTGGACTATTAGAATCAAGATAATTGAAAGATTGGTGTTTAAAATATAATCCTGGGTGAAAAATGTATTTAAACGACTTTAATTTTCAAATTGGGAAGAAAATTTCAGGATGGTCCTGGAAACTAATAAGTTACTTTATTTGATAAAATAACATCTTAAACCTAAGCCCGGAGTTGAGCAAACAGTAGAACATGATATTTGGAATATTCATGTAATGATAACTTTAGTGCTGAATCCAATAAGCTTGCCAAATAGGCTCCTTAATTTCTTAATCAGAACTAAGGATTAGATCCTTAAAGTATGATAATGAAATTGAAGGATCTTCATAGATCTATTTTAGATCTTTGAAGTACTAAATTACAATAGTAAACTCTTGGAGAGTTAATGGCAATTCTCAAGGAGACAAAGCCAAAGTTTGCAATAAGGCAAGAAGCGCAAGGCGCATCTTACTGCGATATTCTAGAAGGCCAAGGCTTGGCCAAATGCTTCTGGAGTGTGAAAAGGGGCAAAGGCAAAGTCATTATAATCTTCTGGGAAGACAAATGACATATCCCAAAATGTCTGCCTAAATTGTGGCAAACGGGATCGCGGAAGCGTGACTGTCGTTTGGACAAGGCAGACATGAAGGAAGTGAAGACGGTGTAAGGCTCCGACTTTAAATACGTTTGTCATAAATATGTTCACTACTAGTATTAAAATTGGATTTTAGATACTAAAAGTGGAACATAAATATATACTGGTGTGCAGAATCTGCTATGAGCAGGATACTGACTTCAAATGAGATCGCTCTGCGAGTCGGAAACGGGACGAGAGTCACTATTTTAACCGTAGAAACCTAAGTTTAGGAACTACCCTTCGGGTGTGTACTTAAATTAGGAAACTGTTACAATGTAACTAGTTTGACTAGAAACATTATCTCTATATCAAGGTTTAACCCGTTGCGGGTATACCTTTATATTCTAGAACACTAAAGTGTTTCATTTTATAAATATGATATTGAGATAACCACATTAGATGTGAATAACAGTATTTATATTTTGAATATAAATAAATCTAAAACATATAACATGACAAATAAATAGCTCAAACTGATTTAATCAGTTGAGACTTACAAGTGGCATTGTTGTCTTGGACACAATTAAACAAGACTCGTATATCCACACTTTCGAAGAGTGGAAACTAGGACAAATTTAATTCCAGTCAAATAAAGTCTACGAATCTAGTTTATAAGGCAAAGTGCCTAAAACACCTTTCCTTGGTAAAAGTGTAAGTGCCATCGATCTGTTAGCCCTCGTTCATAGTGACGTAAGTAGGCCCATATCTAGCTAGGCTAGAAGTGGATATGAATATTTCATGACCTTTACGGATGTGGCATCGCGTTATGGTTATGTATTTCTTTTGAAACACGAATCAGAAACTTTTAGAGTTTCGACACGAAGTAGACAAACAGATCGGTTAAAGTATTAAATCGTCATGGTTAGTTCATGATGAAAATACTTAAGCAATAAGTTTCTCAATACTTGAAAGAGTACAGTATTCTTTCAATGAGGACTCCACCCGGAACAAGTCATTTTGACGGTGTGTCCGAGCAGAAAAACTGAATTTTGTTGGACATGATAAGGTTAATCATGAGTCGCTCTGAGCTACCATTTCCTTCAACGGATACGCATTTAACAGTGTAGAACTTATTTTGAATAAGGTTCCATAAAAATCTGTTTGACAGACTTCATATTAGATATGAACAGGAAAGAAACCAGGTTTCTCATTCCTGAAGATTTGGGAATGCTAGGCATATGTTTGGATGATACTAAACTAAAACCCAAATCGGATAAGTGCCTAATAATGGTTATCATAGGGAAACCAAAATATAGTACTTAAACATCTCACAAGAGAACAATGTAATTGTTGCTCGCCATGTAGTTTTCCTAAGAGGAATACCTATATGGAGTGGCAAGTGGGAGGAAAGTAAAACTCGATGAAAATCGGAGTAATACTATTCCAGGCACTGAGTCCTTAATGGAACACAAATAGTTCATCAAGGATGAAACTTTACCATAATCTTCGAATACACAAGAACCACGTAAGTCAGAGAGAGTTATAAAACAACCTGGGGTATATGTTTCTGATCTCACCTCATAAAGATGTCAATCTTATTGAGGAATACGAACTGACTACTTATGAGGAAGTGATACAAGGTATCGACTCCCTATCATGGCAAAGTGCCATGATATCCGAAATGGATTCCATGTATACCAACTAAGTTTGGATACTAGTTGATGTACCACAAGGCATTGTGCCTATTGGTAGTATAAGTCTTCAAGGAAGACATACATGGAAGGCAACATACCAACGTACTAAGCTAGGCTTGTAGCAAAAAGGTATCGTTATCAACATTGTGTCGATTACGACGAAACCTTTTTACCTATTTCCACGGTAAATCCACTTGGATAATGCTTGCTGATGCTGCATGTTTCATTTATGAAATATGGCAGTAGGAATGCCAAAACCGTTTTCCTTAACGGAAACCTTTTGGAGGATGTTTAAAACATCCTGACGGTTTTGTCGTACCAAAACAAGCAAACAAGGTTGGCAGGTTAATTCGATCCATGGATTGAAGCAAGCATTGCGTTCTTGGAATTATCGTTTTAATGTAATCATAATGGTGTATGATTTAATTCAAAACGAAAATTATTCTTGTGTATATAAGGAGGTTAGTGTGAGAGCACTGATAATTATGTCCTAAATAATAATGACATGTCATTTCTTGGAAATGACATTCCCATAATACAATCGGTGAAAGCTTGGCTTTCAAGAAAATTCTCCGTATAATTCTTGGGAGAAACAACCTTTATTCTAGGAATAAAGATCTACTGGGATAGATTTAAAGTTGTTGGTACTCTCCGAGAACTTGTACATTGAAAAATGTACTTGACCTGGTGTCTCATACGCTTTGAGCATATGGAGCCACGATCAGGCCAATCCAAGTGATAGTCATTGGATTGATATTAAGAACATGCTTTAGTATCTTAGAGAACTAAGGATGCTGTATTATACTATGGAGAATGAGAACTTGAAGTGACTGGGTTCACTGCTGTAAGTTTCCTAACCGATAAAAACGACTATAAGTCGTAACAACGATACTATAAAGTTTGAATAACAGAACAGTAAGCTGGAAATATTCCAAGCAAGATACTGTTACCGAATAAACAACAAAAGTGGAATATTGCTGCATCCGAGGCAGCAATAGAAGCCTTCTGGATTGATAATAATCTAATTAGATTAGATATAGTTCTGTTAGTAGCTGAGCTAGGCTACATCGCAGGCTAAAGAATTAATGGTCTCATCAACGATCCAGATATATACTTTGACTATTCATCTGATTCGTTCGGATCATACATCATGGCGATGTGATGATCGAATAAATCGCATCAGATGATAATCGTGCAAATCCGCTAACGAAAGCCTTTCCTCAGCAGTTTGAGCGAACCGTACATAGTTCGGGTGTATGACACTCAAGTGACTGGCTATAGGCCAAGTGGGAGATTGTTGGACAGTTATGACCCACAGCGTCACTATTTGTACAGATCATGGCCAAGTGGGAGATTGTTGGACAGTTATGCCCAATAGCGTCACTATTGTACAGATCAAGTTCGGGTGTATGACACTCAAGTGACTGGCTATAGGCCAAGTGGGAGATTGTCGGACAGTTATGGCCCATAGCGTCACTATTTGTACAGATCATGGTGTTGTACAAATTAACTATGTGACAAAGGAAATTGCTCTTTTATCATTTGTGATTAGATCACCAAGATGTATAAATGATGAAAGGTCCATATGATTAGTTCATGGATTGAGATGATATGAGACATTATCATTCCACAAAGGTTTAATCATTAAATATCCTTAGTCCGAGTATTATCGAGATTGGACATCGATAATGCAGAAAAGACTAGTATGACACTTGTGCACGTTGTGACGGCATAACGACATAGTTCTCATATATTTGGGTATAGGATACTCATGCAAGTGTAGTAGGAGGTTGTGTTTTACCGATGGTACGGAAAACAGCTTCGCTCTGAATAGACCCCTCGGAATTCCATTGGTAGTATGACTATGTGTCTATGGAAGTCCGAATCAGGGTAGGTGTATTTGGTCTTAACCTGAGACTTGCACCGCTAATACTTGCGACAATCAATGTACTTTGGTTTTGGTCGTCCAGGGATTTAACAGGTTCTGTGTACGCCTCTTCTGGGTATATTGAGAATCGTAGTGTATTGGGTGTGATGTCGAGATGGAATTATCACTCCAGTCATAGTGGAGATGATGGTCACGTAGGATACGGAACTGGTTCTCTTATGTACTGCAGTCATCAGGATAATATGACTAGGTCATGATTATCTGATTATAGAGACTAGTTACCAGAGATCCGATATGTGCTTCGTACGGGGCAAACACATTTCCAGCCTCAGGCCTAGCATGTAACATCCGATACTGGATCGAAATACGCAATAGTACGTATACTACGCCTGATATAGATCACATATTCCTGTAAGGATATTTCTGTAGAATTGGGTAGGCATGGCGCTTTGCTAGAAGCCAACCTTGTCTTGTAAATCGGTATAAAGTAGTAGTAACGTGTTCGGATAGTCCGACGACCGGATTTACTGCCAACATATCCGGGGATTCATGGGTCGCTTCCGAAGATTCACCGATGATGACGTATGACTCGCACTTTATTAATCTGGGATTAATTAATGATGAGAGAGAAAATTAATCTGGGAATAATTACGGAGATATTTATCTGGGATAAAATATTATATAAAAAGAGATAGAACGATTAATTTGGAATTAATCGATAAATAAAATAAATATTCGATATATTATACGAAATTAGATTTCGACGCAGGAATTGAAATTAGATTTTAATTCGGGCGAACGAGTTAATTAGAATTAATTTATTAGCGACGTGAATAGTGATTTTGTTAGGCATAATTATTTAATTACGTCGCAACGGAAAATTCGTTAATTTGGAAATTAGCGAAAACCCGAGCCCGAGAGTGTTGCGGTGCACTCACATGCGAATTAAGTGCGGCCCATAAGTCACATCAAGCGTCAAATCATTAATCACATCAAGCGTCAAATCACTTGTTCACTTGAGTGATGTGAAATTTTGTTGGTTTCTATAATATGTCCCAAACAAAGATTAAGCATGTGAAATACTATAAAGAATATATATAAACATGAAGTATGGCGGAATCATACTTACAATACCTTGTGATGAAGAAGATGATCAAATGGTAGAAGCTCCAAGTTGTGGAAGATTCGGCCAAGAGGAGGAAGAAGAAGACTTGAAGCTCCAAGCTTTTGTATTCCAAGCTCTTTGATGGTTTCCCTATCACCTCTTTTGATCCCTTGCTTGTGCTAGCAAAAATGGAGAAATAGAAGATCAAATCTTCCTTGCCCTTGTCAATGGAGTTCACGGCAATTTGAGAGAGAAGAGAGATTTTGTGTAAAGTCTTAATTGATATTTGTTTTACCAAAAATCAATTTATATTTATGTTATAATTTATTAAATTAATAATAAATCTATGACAAACCATGCAATGGCTTAGAGTGTCAAACACTCAAACTCCATGCAAAGCCTTTGAGTGTAATGCACACTATCACCATGCAATGCCTTAGAGTGTTTTGTACACTATTAACATGCAATGCCTTATCATAAAATAATGCATATAATGACAAGTGTCATGTGGGCCCCACACGTTCCCAAATGAAAGTGGGCCCACGTCACTCACGCGTTCGGGTTCGATATTTCGAAATACCGAACTTGCGTCGCGACGTTAATTAAATCGAATTTAAATAACAATCGCGCCTAGCGAAATTATTATTTACGTCGCTAACGAATTATTTCTAAATTAACTCGTATGCCCGAATTAAAATCTAATTTTAATTTCGCGTCGAAATCGAATTTCAATTATTATATCGAATATAATAATCTTACTGATTAATTCCAAATTAATCGTTCTCTCTCTCTAAATAAGGCACTTTATCCAAGATAAAGTTTCTCCGTAATTAATCCAAGATTAATTAAATTCGAATCAAATATCATAGGTGAATCTTCGGAAGCGACCCAAGAGACCTCCGGATATTTTGGCAGTAAATACGGTCGTCGGATAATCCGAACACGTACGTACCTCGTACTACGTCTTTACCGATTCACAAGACAAGGTTGGCTTCTAGCAAAGCGCCATGCCTACCCAATTCTCCAGAAATATTCTTATAGGAATATAAGATCTATATCAAGCGTAGTATACCGTAGTATTGCGTACATCGATCCAGTATCGGATGATCACATGCTAGGCCTAGGGCTGGAGATGTGTCTGCCCCGTACGAAACATATATCGGACATCAAGCAACTAGTCTCTTTAAATCGGACAATCCTGACCTGGTCATATTGTCCCGACGGTTGCAACCTTTTATAGAGTACTAGTTCTGTGCCCTGCATGATCATCACCTCCATATGTCTGAAGCGATACTTCCATCTTGACATCACATCCAGTACACTACGCTTCTCGATAAACCCAGAAGAGGTGTACACAGAACCGGTTAAGGTCCCCAACCACCAAAACCAAAGTTTACCGATTGTCGCAAGTACTAGCGATGTAAGTCTCAGGTTAAGACCATATACACCTACCCTGATGCGGCCTCCCATAGACACATAGACATACTACCAATGGGATTCCGCGGGGTCTATCCAGAGCGAAGCTGTTTTCCGTACCATCGGTAAAACACAACCTCCTATCGCACTTGCATAAGTATCCAATACTTAAATATATGAGAACTATGCCGTTGTGCCCTCACAACGTGCACAAGCGCAATACTAGCCTATTCCGCATTATCGATGTCCAGTCTCGATAATACTACGCTAGGGATATTTAATGATTAAACCTTTATGGATTGATACTGTCTCATATCATCTCAATCCAGTACTAATCATATGGACTTTTGCCATTGATATATAAGTAAATAAAAAAACAAAAACGCAAAAGGCAATTTCATTATCATCACTAGTTAATTTTGTACAATAATACAATATCATTTACAAACAGTGACGCTATGGGACATAATGTCTAACAATCTCCCACTTGGCCTATAGCCAGTCACTCAAGCATCTAATACCCGAACTATGTATGTGTCGTTCAAAAACTTGCTGAATGACAGCCTTCGTCAGCGGGTCTGCAATGTTATCATCTGATGTGACCTTCTCGACTTTTACATCGCCACGATGTATGATCTCCCGAATCAGATGGTAATCGTACGAAGAACATGCTTGGACCGTTGATGAGACCTTGGTTCCTTAGCCTGTGCTATGGCCCCGTTATTGTCACAATACAATGGAACGGGCTCTGCTGCTAACGGAACTACTCCTAATCCGATTAGGAACTTTCGGATCCAAACTGCCTCCTTTGCTGCTTCAGATGCAGCGATGTACTCCGCTTCTGTTGTTGAATCGGCAACAGTATCTTGCTTGGAAGATTTCCAGCTCACTGCTCCGTTATTCAAACAAAAAATGTACCCGGATTGTGACCTGTAGTCATCATTGTCGGTTTGGAAACTTGCATCGGTATACCCAGATACCGCAAGTTCTCCACCTCCATAAATTAAGAAAGCATCCTTAGTGACCTTCACCTGGATCGGCCTGATAGCGACTACACATGCTCAAAGCATATGAGACATCAGGTCGTGTACATATCATGGCATACATGATCGATCCGACTGCCGAGGCGAACGGTATCCGACTCATGTTGTCTCTCTCTTCCTGAGTCTTAGGACACATGTCCTTAGACAGAGAGGTACCACGTATCATTGGAACCAATCCCCTCTTGGATTGTTCCATGTTGAATCGCTTCAACACTTTATCAATGTATGTACTCTGGGAGAGTCCAAGCAGCTTTCTAGATCTATCCCGGTAGATCTTTATTCCAAGAATAAAGGCTGCTTCTCCCAGATCTTTCATGGAGAATTTTAATGAAAGCCAAGCTTTCACCGACGTTAGCATGGGAATGTCATTGCCTATCAGCAATACGTCGTCGACATAAAGGACGATAAAAGTAAGTGCTCTCCCACTAACCTTCTTGTATACACAAGGGTCATCTGCGTTTTGCATGAAATCATATTCTTTTATGATCTCATCAAAACGTTGATTCCATGACCGTGATGCTTGCTTCAATCCATAAATGGATCGATTTAACTTACAAACCTTGTTTGCAAGTCTTGGCACGATAAAACCGTCAGGCTGTTGCATATAAACATCCTCCAAAAGGTTTCCGTTAAGGAAAGCGGTTTTAACGTCCATCTGCCATATCTCGAAGTCGAAATATGCAGCTATTGCAAGCATTATCCGAATGGATTTAATCATGGCAACGGGTGAGAAGGTCTCGTCATAATCAATACCGTATTGTTGACGATACCCCTTCGCTACAAGCCTAGCTTTGTACGTTTGTACGTTGCCATCCATGTCGGTCTTCTTCTTGAAGATCCATCTGCATCCAATAGGCTTTACGCCTTCTGGTGCATCAACCAGTGTCCAAACTTGGTTGGCGTACATGGAATCCATCTCGGACTTCATGGCTTCTTGCCATAAAGCGGAATCGATATTTCGTATCGCTTCCTCATACGTAGCCGGCTCATTATCCTCAATCAGATTAATATCTACATGAGGTGAGATCAGGAACCCATACCTCTCAGGTACTGTTCTGACTCTCTCCGACCTACGCGGTCCTTGTGTATGTGAAGTTTGTGGTACAGACTCATCCTGGACGGTCTGTTCTTGTTCCGTCGTTGATTCATTGCCAGGAACAGTATCACTACGATCTTCATCGAGTTCTACTTTCCTCCCACTTACCACTGCATTTATAAAATCCTTCTCAAGGAAAAATGCTTGTAGAGCAACAAATACTTTGTTCTCTTGTGGGTGATAGAAGTAATATCCTTTGGTTTCCCTAGGATATCCTACAAAAAGGCATTTATCAGTTTTGGGTTCAAGTTTGGTACTTTCCAAACGTTTAACATGTGCCCAGCATCCCCAAATCTTCAGGAAAGAGAAACTTGGTTTCCTTCCTGTCCATATCTCATATGGAGTCTGTTCAACAGACTTCGACGGTACTTTATTCAAAATAAGTATAGCACTGTTTAATGCGTATCCCCAGAAGGATATTGGTAGCTCAGTGCGACTCATCATTGACCTTACCATGTCCAACAAGGTGCGGTTTCTCCGTTCGGACACACCATTTAATTGCGGTGTTCCAGGAGGAGTCCACTGTGAAAGAATACCATATTCTTTCAAGTAATCTTGAAACTCATAACTCAAGTATTCGCCACCACGGTCTGACCGTAATGTCTTAATACTCTTCCCTGTTTTTTCTCCACTTCGTGTCGAAACTCTTTGAATTTCTCAAAAGTTTCCGACTTGTGTCTCATAAGATACACATAACCGTAACGAGATGCATCATCTGTAAAGGTTACGAAGTAGTAAGAAGTAGTGAAACCACCTCTAGCCTGGCTAGACATGGGCCCGCATACGTCAGTATGAACGAGAGCTAACAGTTCTGTGGTACGTTCACCTTTACCGCTAAAAGGTGATTTAGGCATTTTGCCTAAAAGACAAGATTCGCAGACGTCATATGAATTGAGATCAAATTCGTCCAAGTACCCACTCTTCGAAAGTGTGGATATGCGAGTCTTGTTAATGTGTCCTAGACGACAATGCCACATATAAGCTTCATCTTTTAGATTACTCCTTTTGAGCTTTTGTTTGTCATTTTAGGAGATTCATTTATATTCAAAATATAAAGACCGTTATTTGCAACAGCTATGCAAATTTCTGCATCATTTTTATATAAATAACACCCAGTGTTTCTAAATACAAAAGTGTAACCCTGCTGGGTTAACAAGGATACAGATATAATATTCCTAGTTAAACTAGGTACAAAATAACAGTTTAAAAGTTTAAGTACATGCCCTGAGGGCAGTTCTAAAACAAAAGTCCCTACGGCCAAAACAGCAACTGGTGTTCCGTTTCCGACCCGTAGATCCATCTCCCCTGTCGCCAGCATCCTGCTATCATGCAGATCCTGCACATCAGTACAAATATGAGCACCACAACCAGAATCAAAAATCCAATTTTTAAAACTAGAAGTATTCATATTTATCTCAATAACAAACATACCAGAGGCGGTAGCCTTGCCACCCTTGCTATCCTCCTTCTGCACAATGCTTATTTGGCAGTCACGTTTCCAGTGACCCCTTTTGCCGCAGTTAAGGCAGATGTCGCGAGATTTGTCCTTTGGCTTCCTAGAAGCCACTGTCAACTTGCCTTTGCCCTTCTTTTGAACTTCTCTTCCTCGCACCTCCAATTGCCATGGGCCTAGCCTTTGGCGCATGAGAGGTCGATGCATAATGCGCCTCGCGCTTGCTCCCCTTTAGGAGTTCCCTTTCGGACTCCTTCAGCACGGACAACAACTCTCCAAGAGTGTCGTCAGTATCCATCAACTTATAGTTGATGATGATTTGTTTCCAAGTATCGGGCAGCGATTGTAATATCATATCAATCGTCAGCTCTGCCTCCAAGACAATGCCCATATTGGCTAACTCATCTATGTCAGCGATCATTTGAGTCCCGTGGGCCTCAACTGATGCGCCATCTGTCATCCGGGAGCGGAAGAGTTTCCTTACTAGCTCGTACCTCTTCATCCGCTTGTTAGTGCGGTGAAGATCACGCAATCTTGCCATCATGTTATAGGGATCCAAGTCCCTGTTTTGGCGTCTGAAATGCTGGGTCATTGCAGCTAGCATAACTGACTGAGCTTGGTCACAATCGTCACTATGAGTCTTCCATAACTCTAGCTCCAGTGGCTCAGTGGGTTTAGGCGGGAGAGGCCTCTGAATAGTATACAGTACCCTCAGCCCCAAGCACTATCTTGAGGTTCATTTCCCAGTCGGCAAAGTTTGTCCCTTTGAAGACATTATCGCCCATGATTATGTCGCGGATATTACCTTTGCCAGTCATCTTGACAACTATAGTCCAACTATAAAGTCAACGATGTTATGGGTACAGTCAAACTGTTACAAGTAAAATAACAATATATTAGTCCAACTAATCAAATAAAATATTGACGAAATAATTTTGAAAGACGAGTAAGGCTAATTATCTGAACGAGATTGCAAATTCAATAATAGCCTCCCACTATTTTCTTCAAGTTTCTAACCCTCTGTAGAGAACTCGGGAAATCGAATTTCCTAGTGGGCTAGGATCCCGTTTAAATAACACACAACCTTGACTTTGGCCAATAAAAATTGTATGCTATTTAACTTAGGTAGATCTCCATGATCAATTGGATCTCATCCAATTCCTAGATCCGGTTAGGTGGACATCCAAGTCCGAAACATATGTATAATGCCAATGTAACCATTACATTTTCCTAACCCTATCCTCCGAATCATCTAGGCCTTGGCTTTGGCCAAAAACAAACCTAGTGATTCCAGTTAAGCGGGACCCATTGACGAGGAAAGTTTCGTAATCAATGTCGTTGGAAAAAAGTGATCTTGACTTTGGCCAATAAAAATCACGATTTGGACAAGACACCGATATGCAACAAAACTCTCATGATTCAAGTACATCCTTGATTGACAAAGGTCTTGACTTTGGTCAAAAACAAACCAATGCCAACTTCGGATCTTGAACAAGAACCATTCAATGGAAGGATATTCGCTTAATATAAATTGAGGGATTTTCGCGTAATTGGCAACCAATTTATTTATTTTTGTTAGGTCTCATCATCATACACCCTTAAGCATGCTTCTAAAACATCATAAAGCGCGTAAAGTAAATTAATAGTGATATGCGGATGGATATATAAACAACTTGTTCCTAGAACAAATCACTCCCTTTCCTCTCCCCGCTAGCACTATTCTACTTCTACCCAATTACATAATACAATAAGAGAAACCTCATTTACATTGAGGGGAATTAGGTGAGAAGAGAATACAAAGAGATAAAGAGATAAGGCTGGACACGCAGGTCCAATTTATAAATTCCAAATTTACAATAATTTCTAAAATTACCCTTTCCCTTCTAATATCCATCCGATATACACTATTCATTCATCACATACATATATATTCAAACAAGACATGCTTCTACAACCAATCTAATCCAATTAATTAGTCTTTGTTAAAGTGATCATCCAATGTTCAAACAACGGTTTGATTTTGCGCGAGTCCAACTCGATTGAGAATAAGTACACAAGGTACGAATTCGCGAATTATATCGAACTACTTATTAAATCTAATTTAATTCGTATTCAATACTAATTCAATTATTTAATTCCAAATTAAATGTTTACACTTTTAATGTGCTTTAAAGACTTAGATTCTAAATCTAATCTTATTGGGCCTCAAAGCCCAACTAACATCCAATGTTGAATTTAATTCAAGTCAAATGGACTTAGAATTGATTTATTAAGGCTTGGGCTTTGGTCAATGTGGGTCAAACCTAATTACCAAGCCCAAATAAGGAATCACCCTTAAGTGCCATAAAACCAATTTTAAGCCCATAAGGCCCAATTAAATTATTAAAGCCCATTAATTAAATTTTAATATTCCAAACATTAAAGTCCAATTAATTAAAGTGTAATACCAAGATTAATGTATTAAACCAAATATTTCAAAAATACCCATTTAATTTATTAATCATCAATTTTTCAAAATAAATGTCCAACATTAATTTTAACAAAAATCAACTCCTTTACATGTCCTATGTATTCGGCCAAGGTGAGTTTTTTGTGTCGATTTGTTTTTCAATCCGATTGAATTATTAATCTACGTCCCGTACACGTTCTAAGTCATCCAATGATCTTAAACACAAAAAATTTCAATCCACTCCAAGTAGCAACACATTCGGCCAAGGCATGAATTTGGGGAAAAATCATCCAATGCATTTTTCATAAAATTGATTCCATGTATCATCATTCTATATACATGTAAGCATTCTTATTAATCAAATTTCACAAGAACATGCTTCAATCAATTTCACCATATCATTCGGCCAAGGTCAAAATTTTGGGGAAAAATCATCCAATGCATTTTTCATAAAATTGATTCCATGTATCATCATTCTATATACATGCAAGCATACTTATTCATCAAATTTCACAAGAACATGCTTTAACCAATTTTATCACACCATTCGGCCAAGGTTAAAATTTTGGGGAAAAATCATCCAATGCATTTTTCATAAAATTGATTTCATATAACATCATTCTATATACATGCAAGCATACTTATTCATCAAATTTCACAAGAACATGCTTCAACCAATTTTATCAAATTTTAACCTAAAGTATTTCATGCTTAAACCTAGCTCAATGATACCATTGTTGGTTTCTATAATATGTCCCAAACAAAGATTAAGCATGTGAAATACTATAAAGAATATATATAAACATGAAGTATGGCGGAATCATACTTACAATACCTTGTGATGAAGAAGATGATCAAATGGTAGAAGCTCCAAGTTGTGGAAGATTCGGCCAGAGGAGGAAGAAGACTTGAAGCTCCAAGCTTTTGTATTCCAAGCTCTTTGATGGTTTCCCTATCACCTCTTTTGATCCCTTGCTTGTGCTAGCAAAAATGGAGAAATAGAAGATCAAATCTTCCTTGCCCTTGTCAATGGAGTTCTCGGCAATTTGAGAGAGAAGAGAGTTTTGTGTAAAGTCTTAATTATTATTTGTTTTACCAAAAATCAATTTATATTTATGTTATAATTTATTAAATTAATAATAAATCTATGACATAAACCATGCAATGGCTTAGAGTGTCAAACACTCAAACTCCATGCAAACCTTTGAGTGTAATGCACACTATCACCATGCAATGCCTTAGAGTGTTTTGTACACTATTAACATGCAATGCCTTATAATAAAATGCATATAATGACAAGTGTCATGTGGGCCCCACACGTTCCCAAATGAAAGTGGGCCCACGTCCACTCACGCGTTCGGGTTCGATATTTCCGAAATACCGAACTTGCGTCGCGACGTTAATTAAATCGAATTTAAATAAACAATCGCGCCTAGCGAAATTATTATTTACGTCGCTAACGAATTATTTCTAAATTAACTCGTATGCCCGAATTAAAATCTAATTTTAATTTCGCGTCGAAATCGAATTTCAATTATTATATCGAATATAATAATCTTACTGATTAATTCAAATTAATCGTTCTCTCTCTCTAAATAAGGCACTTTATCCAAGATAAAGTTTCTCCGTAATTAATCCAAGATTAATTAAATTCGAATCAAATATCATAGGTGAATCTTCGGAAGCGACCCAAGAGACCTCCGGATATTTTGGCAGTAAATACGGTCGTCGGATAATCCGAACACGTACGTACCTCGTACTACGTCTTTACCGATTCACAAGACAAGGTTGGCTTCTAGCAAAGCGCCATGCCTACCCAATTCTCCAGAAATATTCTTATAGGAATATAAGATCTATATCAAGCGTAGTATACCGTAGTATTGCGTACATCGATCCAGTATCGGATGATCACATGCTAGGCCTAGGGCTGGAGATGTGTCTGCCCCGTACGAAACATATATCGGACATCAAGCAACTAGTCTCTTTAAATCGGACAATCCTGACCTGGTCATATTGTCCCGACGGTTGCAACCTTTTATAGAGTACTAGTTCTGTGCCCTGCATGATCATCACCTCCATATGTCTGAAGCGATACTTCCATCTTGACATCACATCCAGTACACTACGCTTCTCGATAAACCCAGAAGAGGTGTACACAGAACCGGTTAAGGTCCCCACCACCAAAACCAAAGTTTACCGATTGTCGCAAGTACTAGCGATGTAAGTCTCAGGTTAAGACCATATACACTACCCTGACTGCGGCCTCCCATAGACACATAGACATACTAAATGGGATTCCGCGGGGTCTATCCAGAGCGAAGCTGTTTTCCGTACCATCGGTAAAACACAACCTCCTATCGCACTTGCATAAGTATCCAATACTTAAATATATGAGAACTATGCCGTTGTGCCCTCACAACGTGCACAAGCGCAATACTAGCCTATTCCGCATTATCGATGTCCAGTCTCGATAATACTACGGCTAGGGATATTTAATGATTAAACCTTTATGGATTGATACTGTCTCATATCATCTCAATCCAGTACTAATCATATGGACTTTTGCCATTTATTATCAAAGTAAATAAAATTACAAAACGGCAAAAGGCAATTTCATTATCACATAGTTAATTTTGTACAATAATACAATATCATTTACAAACAGTGACGCTATGGGACATAATGTCTAACCATTTGTCCACTGATTGATTGATGGAAGTGGTTGTTGGCATTAATTTTTTTTGCCTTGACTTTTTGAAAGTTGGAAATGGTATATGTTTAATGATTTTTGAATCAATTAACTTAACACCCAAAAAAAAACAACTTCTTCTCTCTCATTCTTCTCCTCCTCTCCGCCCAATGGGCTGTCTTCCTTCTTTATTTTCACTGGTTTCACCGTGAGCAAGGAGAAGCAAAGGAAAATTTGGCGGCAAAATTTCCGGGTGCTGCACACTTTAGGAGTCTTGCGAATGTGATAGGGAATCGCACACGTGAGCATGGAATATCAACCAAAGCTTGGAGCTTGATGGATCATCTATGGCCGCAAATTTGGAGGATAAAAGTAGTGAAAGCCGTGAGCCCTAGGAGGGAAAAGCTTGAAGATTTTGTTGTTCCTCGCACGCTCAACCGTTCAATGTAAGTATTCCGAAACTTCCTTGTTTTATTCACATGTGTTTCTTGCTTAATAATGATCCTTGGGACCTTAGAGAAACCCAACAATGTATCCTACACGTGTTTGCGATCTAGTAAATCCATGGCCGTGGTATAACTTTGGAAGCTAGTTCTGAATGTTATTTAGATATCGTAAATTTTAAAGTCGACTATATTATATCATAAGGATTTGACGTTCTTATCTATATCCCAGGTGTAATATGGATAGCCTGTGATGGAGGGATTATACATATGTAATGACCTTGACTTACATAGTTTAGCGAGATTATCCGTGGTCGTCATAATTTATGAGTGGGTGAATTATGGACACGAAATTGGATTTCATGACGGATAAACCTAAACTTAGAAAGTCCCACAATATGAAGTGTACTCGTTGAGCACTTGGGAAACGCGTTTTGAATAATATAGATTATTCGCAATACTTCACCGAATTAAATGAGTTAATTGTGGTCATTTAAATAGTTAAATGAAAATACATGCATTATGGGCATTTCGGTCAATTGATAATTTATGTGTATTTGTATTTGATACAAAATTTGATTTGATACATATTAATTATTTGTCAAATGAGATTTTGACACTTGCCATTAATATATGTATTTTTATTTAATGTAAATAAAAATACATATATAATAATAATCGCATTAATTAATTATTTAGATGTTTAAATTTTAAACATCTAGATAATTAAATTATTTCAATAATACATAATTGTTATGAAATATGTTTGATTATTATTGGTTACATGTGGCATGGTTTTATTAAGCTTAAAGTTTAGAAATTGGATTTGTTAACTTAAAGGTTATTATTATTTAATTAGATTAAAAAATGACCAAATGGCCAATTGCCCTTCTTTACTTCCCTAAGTAGGTTTACCCTTGTATTTAAAGTTGAAAAATTTTGTTTTCTTCATTTTTAAGACTCCATGTTCGAACCCATCTCCATAAAAAGCTCTCAAATTTTTCTTGAAGAAACAAGGGAAGAAAGTGAATAAATTCAAGAAAAAGTTTAAGGAAATTATAAGATTTGGAGGTAATCTTCAATAATCTTAAACTTAA
Organism: Zanthoxylum bungeanum; assembly: GCA_019454045.1. Lineage (NCBI taxonomy): Eukaryota > Viridiplantae > Streptophyta > Magnoliopsida > Sapindales > Rutaceae > Zanthoxylum > Zanthoxylum bungeanum. Next base: position 17,297 of record SKCR01040486.1, on the reverse strand, counting down.
AAAATCTTGTTTCTTATTCTTGAATATCTAGAATAGTTCTAGGGTTTCTTCCTTTCTTACATTTTTGGGCTTTTTGATTTGGAGGATGTATTTGGAGGCTAGATGCATGTATGAAGTTGGATTGGATGATATTAGTGTAATATTGATTCAATTTTGTCATTTGATGACTTGTTGCCATTCTAGAGTGTTATGACCACTCTTGTAACTCCTAGAATTGTTATTGAGTTCTTCATAGGTGGTGGCTTTGGCTTTGGTTGTTGTTAATGTTGATATGATTAATGTTGAGAAATTTGGTTTTGAAGCATGAAAAATGATATTTTTGTTACAAAAATCAGATCTGGAAATTCTATGTTTTTTGTGATGAAAAGTATGTTGTATAAATGTATTGGATTTTTTTGGGCATTGGAACATTTTTCGGAAACTGTTTCGGAGTTGAAATATGCGAAAACGGTGAAAAACTGTGTTACTGGGTGACTTTTGAGCCAACCGGGTGGCGGCTGCCCAAACAGTGAATTGGTCACTGTTTTGGCAGCCCATGAACTGCCCAAGTACTATTGGGGCTGACCTGGGCAGCCCCCATGTGCATTGGGTAGTCGGTTCGGTCAAAAACGCATTTTATACCATTTTGCGGAAAAATATTTTCGTAAAAGTTTCGCGATATTTCTTAACTATTTATGTCGTTATTGGATATCGAATAAATATGTTTAGATGAAATATCAATAAATTATTCATATTGGATATTGAATAATTTATTCGGTAATTTAAAAAGTTTTAAAATTACTATTTCACCCGAACCGCGAGCTTCCGCTGCGCCCGCGCCAAAACCCCAACAAATAATTCATCGATTACCTTAGAATTTAATATGTTTTGAATTGAAATATCTTCTGATTGTTGGTTTGGGATGTGAAACCTTCAATTGAGTAATAAAAGGAATCAATTACTGAATATAGGGATTTGATACAAGAGGAATTCCTAATGCTTTGCTACTTTTCCCTATTGATAAATCTCTATGTGTTTTTCATAATCTTTAATCTAAACTGCCGATTAAAACCTTTCTTTAATCCAGTTACTACTAACGTTTTCATTAAGTGAATTAGTTCCTTATAACTATCTCTCTGAGGAATCATCACCCCAACTATATGTTGGACAATTATGACCCATAACATCACTATTTGTAAAAGACATGGTGTTTTTGTACAAATTAACTATGTGACAAAGGAAATTGCTCTTTTATCATTTTGGAATTGGATTACTTGGATATATAAATGATAAAAGTCCATATGATTAGTACCGGATTAATAAGATATGAGATAGTATTATTCCACGAATGGTTTAATCATTAAATATCTCTAGTCGTAGTATTATCGAGACTGGACATCGATAATGCGGAATAAACTAGTATTATACTTGTGCGCGTTATGGAAGCTTAACGGCATAGTTCTCATATATTTAAGTATTGGATACTTATGCAAGTGTGATAGGAGGTTCTGTTAGCCGTTGGACTGGGAACAACTTCGCTTTGGATAGACCCATCGGAATCCCATTGGTATTATGACTATGTGTCTATAGGAATCCGAATCAGGGTAGATGTATGTGGTCTTAACCTGAGACTTGCATCGCTAATACTTGCGATAATCAGTACGCTTTGGTTTTGGTCGTCCGGAGCTTTAACATGTTCTGTGTACGCCTCTTTTGGGTTTACTGAGAATCGTAGTGTATTAGGTGCGATGTCAAGATGGAAGTATCACTTCAGTCATATGGAGATGATGATCATGCAGGATACATAACTAGTACTCTTAAATGCTGCAGCTATTGGGATAGTATGACTAGGTCATGATTATCCGATTACAGAGACTAGTTGCTAGTGATCCGATATATGCTTCGTACGGGGCAGACATAATTCTAGCCCTAGGCCTAGCATGTGACATCTGATACTGGATCGTATTACGCAATACATCATATACTAAGCCTGATACAGATTATATATTCCTCATTGAATATTTCTGGAGAATTGGGTAGGCACGGTGCTTTGCTAGAAGCCAACCATGTCTTGTAAATAGGTGAGAACGTGGTACCGGGTACGCACGTGTTCGGATAGTCCGATGACCGTATTCACTGCCAACATATCCAAGGATCTCTTGGGTCGCTTCCCAAAGATTCACCAATGACATTTGACTCGAACAGAATTAATCTGAGATTAATTATGAGAGAGAAAATTAATCTGGATTAATTGCAGCAAGAATTTATCTGGGATTAAATTTGTCTAAAAGAGAGAATGCGATTAATTCGGAATTAATCGGTAAAATAAATTTAAAAGTTAAATTGGATTTTTCTATTTAATTTATTTATTTGGGCTAAAAAATTATCAGATATATTAATTGAAATTGGATTTCAATGTGGAATTAAAATTGGATTTTAATTCAAGCGAACGAATTATTTGGAATTTATTCTTAAGCGATTTTCGTAATAATTTGCTAGGCATTATTATTTAATTAAATTGGATTAAATATGTCGCGACGGAAAATTCGTTTAATCGGATTAAACGAACCCGGGCCCAAAGTATGTTGTGTAAGCCAACTTAAATTTGGAATTTAATTGGGTGAGACCCACAACTTACATCAACTTTTTGACAAGTGATGGAAGTGGTTGGGTTGTATTTAATTCTTCTTTTTCCAACACAACCACCAACTTTTTGAATTTAAGTCAACACAACTTTGGATGTGAACTATTCATCTATCTTCTCTATTCCTCTCTTGGCCGAATTTTGCTTCTCTTGGAGGGCAAATTTTGCTTCAAGTTTTGTTCAAGCTAGCACTTAAAGGAGTCAAAGAAAGGTGATAGGGAAACTCACCCATGAGTTTGGAATTCAATTTAAAGCTTGGAGCTTACATCCAACAAAGAAAGTTTTTGGATTTTCTCATCCAATCAATGTGAATATTTCCTCAACTCCACTTGATAATTCACACACAAATCATTGTTTAGAGACCTTGGGCATATGTAGGACACTAACACTATATTGCAATAGCCGTGAGTACTTTTTGGGAGTAATCAAATTTTGGCGTCGTTACCGGAGAGACAGTTTACAATCAACAGGAGCATGTTTGCTTGGTCAAAAATAAAACGGTAACTTCGTTCCATCTTATTATTTTTTTTCTTGGTTTTTACTTAGTTATTTTATTTCAATTTCAGTTTTAGTATTGGATTTTTATTTTTAGTTTAGTTTCTTTTATTCCTGTTTCTCGTATTATTTTGTTTTGAGTGCATGCCTAGACTTAGGGATCAGTTGGGTAGATTTGTTAAAGTTAACGAGGAAGACTCAGACTCATACTCAGAAAGTTTGTTTAACAATCGTTTTACCACACCATCTACATCTATCACCCATACCATGAGTGATTACGAGAGATCACCCATTAGGTCTCTTGAAGAGTACCTCCATCCCACTCGCACAGCTACACCATCATGTATAATGTTTCCTTCTAATGCACCATATATAAACTTTAAACTTGGAATGATACAATATCTCCCAACCTTTCATGGTTTGGAGAATGAGAACCCTTATGTGCATATTAGAGAGTTTGAAGAAGTCGTAGCAACCTTCCATGACCGATTTGGGACTACAGACACAATTAGACTTAATTTCTTCCCTTTTGCCCTTATGGATAAAGCTAAAAGCTGGTTTTACTCTTTAAGACCTCGTTCGATAGGATCATGGGGTGAGATGACACATGCATTCTTTAATAAATATTTCCCACACCATAAGACTAATGCCATAAAAAGACAGATCTCTACCTTCTCCCAGAAAGACAGTGAAACCATTTATCAAACTTGGGAGAGGTTTAAAGAGATGTTAGCTAGTTGTCCTCACCTTGGGTATGAGAATTGGCGTATAGTAAGTTATTTTTATGAAGGTCTAACCCCTATAGATCGCCAATTCATTGAGACAATGTGTAATGGTGAGTTTATCTGAAAGGACCCTGATGTGGCATTTGAGTACTTAGATGACCTAGCCGAGAAATCTCACACTTGGACTGGACCTAATGCCATAGATAGCACTGATAGGACATGTCCCACTCCTTCTAGCGGAGGCATACACCACTTTAGGGAAGATGATAGTCTTAGAACACATTTTGAGCTATTAACTAGAAGATATGAGCCTTAAAAGACAAAGATAACAAGATTATGCATGCAGTAGCCTAGTTAGAACCCCAAGGGGTATGTTTTATGAGTAAGGGGATTGACCATCCGGTCTAAGAGTGTCCTTTATACGGTGAGATGAGGGAAACATATGAGGAACAATGCAATGCCTTCGGAATGTACAAGAAACCTTATACACCGTATTCGTATACTTATAATTCTGGTTGGCAGAACCACCCAAATTTCAGTTGGAAATATGAGTCTCAACAGTCCACTCAAACATCACAGCCTAGAAGTTACAATGTCCCACAGTATCTCATACCAACCAATTCTAGAAACTCCTTAGAAGATACTATGTAAGCATTTTTAGAGGCCCAGAATAAAATGAATAATAGGTTTGAGTCATTAATAGCGCAAGTGGTTGAAGAAAATAAGGATATAAAAAGTCAAGTCTCTAAATTAACTAACGTGTTAAGTGTGCAAGAATCAAGAAATTTCCCATCTTAGACGCAACCAAATCCGTGAGGACAACACATGGTATAGTCCGAACATAATACATCCAATGTAAAGTATTTTAATGCCATAACCACTCGGAATGGTAAAGAGATAAATGTGCAGGACACTTCCAACACTAAAGGTGACACCAAAGGTAGTAATGCATATATTCTTAACGAATAACAAGTGGTGCAGAGCCCAGTACAAGTACCTTTCCCTCAAGCTCTTAGGCCTAGTGCGAGAGCTACAGACCCTAATGGTGAGATCCTAGAATATTTAAAGCAAGTAAAGATTAATCTTCCTCTGTTACATGTGATCAAACAGGTTCCCACATATGCGAAGGTTTTGAAGAATCTATGCACCATGAAAAGAAAGCATCATGTGAAGAAGACTGCATTCCTAACGGAGCAAGCAAGTGCAATGATTGACTAGAAGGCCCCACCAAAATACAAAGATCCGGGATGCCCCACCATTGATTGCCACATTGGCACATATTAGTTTGGTCAAGCTTTATTAGATTTAGGTGCTAGTGTTAATCTCATGCCATATTTTATTTATATGCAGCTAGGACTTGGAGAGATTAAACCTACATCAGTGGTTTTACAGTTAGCTGATCGCTCTATCAGAACACCGCGGGGAGTAGTTGAGGGTGTTTTACTATAAATTGATAAATTCTACTACCCTGTTGATTTCCTAATTTTAGACACTCAATTTGTGGGTAACACTGAGTAAAAAATGACTCTCATCTTAGGTAGACCTTTTCTTGCTATAGCTAATGTCTTTATTAATTGCAGGAATGGTCTCATGAAGTTATCATTGGGAAATATGACACTAGAGGTAAATATCTTTCATGTTGAGAAACAGCCACGGGATGATGATGGGTGTCATTATACATACTTGATAGACACAGTCTCACCGGGAACAGGCTCTACATAACATGAATCTAGCCTTCCCGAACTGGAGCTGATCCCAAAGAATCGTAAAAAGTGGAAAAGAAGAGTTAGTGCTCACCTGAAGATGATCCCTGGAAAGTTAAAAAGGGGGTTGAGCCAATTTTACCATATATGCAGCCTAACATTGCAATCATAAGTAGACCATGTGGGATCAATGGATAAATTGCGACAACCAGTCAAAAATTCTGTTTCCTATCTTAATCATCAGTGGAAGCCACCATGACCACTTGAGAGATTATATCTGGCTGAAGACGTTAAACTTAGCGCTAGCGGGGAGGCAACCATTGCATCTGCATTTATTTTATTTTATTTTAATTTAATTTTCTTTACTTTAATTTTATTTTATTGTGTGCTAATTGCATGTTTATTATTTACATGAGTATTCACGCAGGTGTTAGCGCAACCTACGTATCTCAAACAACCAAAGTCTCACCAACAAGAGCCTGATCAACTCCATGCCTGGTAGTGTTGTTTCTCACTCCCTTTTCTTTTATATTTATCTTACATTAAGGATAATGCATGTTTTAAGTGTGGGGGTGTATGCATGTAGTGATAACACCTGTTATAAAAAAAAATATTTTTAGTCCTTAATAGTAAAGCATAAGTCTAATGATGAATATTGTTTGCTTTAGGATGAAAACCTTAGAAACGATAAGTTCTTTAATGTACTTTTATCTGATGCCTTGAGTAATTAATCTAGGCTAAACTCGTAAGCACTTAACTATAGGTTTTTAGCAGTGGAAACCTAGGTAATTGGAAAAGTATATAGTTGAAGAAATTGCATTTCGATGAATGACCGTTTGCTTAGATGTCTACCTTATTTGCTAGTGTTATGATGTATGGTATGGTTACAAATAAAAAGAGAAAGTCTTGAAAGAAAGAAATTAAACCACCTATAACCGATAATCGTGAAGCTACCTATGGGCGAGTGTTAGGACCACCATGAGGAGAAATGCTATCTTAAAGGGTAGGTGTGTTGAAAAAAAAGAAGAAAGAAAAGAAAAAGTTAAAAAAAAGTGAAAAAAGAAAGAGAAAAAAGAAAAAAAATATCACACCATACTAAGTAAAGAAAGGCAATTATAGAGCGCATTAGAGATATCTAGGTTGGTTTGACCCATCGGATCCCAATTTTTAAACAAAATCATTAAGTTGGCTTACCTAGGAGTCGAGCTGAGAATGATCCTTTTACACACACACACACTGTGAGTCTAGCTCAGATGATTTATTCAAGGACTTGGATTTGAGTTGCATTGAGTACTTTGAAAGTTCTTTGAGGACAATAATATGTGTAACTATTGGGAATATTTTCATTTTTGCATGATTGCATGTGTTTTGAATGACGTTTGTGGGTGTCATCATTGCAAGCTCTCACGAGACTATAACTCATCCACTAGGGTCACCTAGGGGTTTAAAGGCTTATTGCATACGCTAAATGCAATCGTGATCCCTACGAAAGTGGCTTAGATAGTTTTTATTTATTTATTTATTTTTAATTTAGTTTAGTTCTTGTTTTATTTTTGCGCTTGAATTGCTATGAAGAAGTAATAAGCTGGTTGGGGGTTGTGATAAGTGCATGAAAATGTACTTTGAACATCGGTAATTCAGCTTGATTATAAAGTATTTAATCTTAATTATAGTTTATTTTATGTTTTATTATTAGGAAACAATGGAAAATGAAAATTGGAGCAATTGTACATGTTTCGGGACCTAATGGACGCATGGGAAGCACGTGGGAAGAGCGAAAACGCAAAATACACAGCACCAGAAAAAGTAGCAGGCGCCACGGTGCCCCTCAGCAAACATCCCCATACATGAAAGCCGTAAGTTTGGCGCCGTAATGCCACTTTTCAGTGCCCCGGCAGAGTTCCAGAATCTTAATTCGGACGTGTTTCACATATATAAGGACTCCAGGACTTCCCTATATAAACCCAAGTTCGCCCAAAACCCTAAAAGATGGAGAAAGTGGGAGAAAAGAAACAAACAAAAAAAAGTTGAAATTACATATTTGAGAGAGAAGAACGAAGAACTACAAGCCAGACATGATGTTTCTCCGATCTATCCAGGCTTTGTCTCTCTTTTATATGGAGAACTAATCTATTAGGTAAAGCTAAGGATGAACTCTTGTAATTAAGTTCTTATATTCATGTTTTTGATTCCTAAATGCTCTTCAAAGTTTAATACAATTGACGATTTATTATTCTTTATTATCTTTTGATTATGAATCCAGAGATTGTGTTTTACCAATTTGTATATAGGAATAGTCATACTTCATTTATGTGTGATTGGGGGAACCCAGTTGTGACTGATAATATTATTTTATGAGTTGATCTTCTGCTGCAGTATTACCTGTGGGTATATTGTCGACGTTAGATAGGTCATAACGATAACATTGTGTGATGTTAACATAAAGAAAATTATTCATCGATTACCTTAGAATTTAATATGTTTTGAATTGAAATATCTTTCGATTGTTGGTTTGGGATGTGAAACCTTCAATTGAGTAATAAAAAGAATCAATTACTGAATATATGGATTTGATACAAGAGGGATTCCCGACGCTTTGCTGCTTTTCTCTATTGATAAATTCCTATGTGGTTTTCATAATCTTTAATCTAAACTACCAATTAAAACTTTTCTTTAATTCAGTTACTGCTAATGTTTTCATTAAGTGAATTAGTTCATTGTAACCATCTCTATGAGGAATCGACACCCCAACTATACTGCGATAACCGCGAGTACTTTTTGGGCGTAATCAGGATGCATTTTGAGGATTTTTGGAAAGATACCGCACTAAAGGTAAAATGGTTATTTGTTGAAACTTATAGTGATCAACCATTGCTGCAGTAATTGGATCAATGTAACAGTGGGATGGTTTTGTTCCATGACTGAACTAATTATCCGGTTGTTCCGAACACTCAATTCGATGAGGGCTGGTTCCGTTCCATGACTTAACTAATTATCCGGTTATTCCGAACACTCGGTTCGATGAACTAGTAAATCAAAAAGTATTTTCGAAAATTTTATCCCGAGTCTTTATGCGTAATCACTCCCAATATTTGATATGTGTGATTAGAGTGAAATAAGAATAAATTAGAGGTTTATAATATCAGTTAATTTATTCGGACTGAAAAATATTTTAAAAGTAGATTTTATCTGTCGACGTGCATGTGCCCCAACTGAAATGGTATCAGAGTGAGTCTGATCCTGAATTCATAATAGATTTCATGCAACAATATATGATATTAGAATTCAAATTAATGTTTACATATGCAATTAATCTAGATATTTCTTAAATTTATTGGTTCCACCTCAATAGAAAACATAATAGAGTCTTAATCGTTAAGTTAAGTTATGGTTTCTCGAGTAGAGCTAATTTGTCAAGAAAATGATCTGGATTAAATATCTAAATTTGTTGTAGACCTTAAGTCGTAAACCTCACTCTAAGAAAATCCTTATTTATAAGGCTTAATTGTAATTTGCGTGAGCGGATATTTATTTCTAGGTTCGCCTTGTCAATAAGGATGCAAGTGAGTTCTTGATTTTGTGTCTGCAACATGCTAAAGCTGTGTAAGTATGGCTGATGATGGTTTTCTTGCGCCGGTAGAACTTATATGATAAGAGATAAATTCAAATGAAAATGGAAACTCTGAACGTGCTAAAACTGTCAGGGTTACATTAATATCTTGAATTTATCATTGATAAGTATAGTTGTGAGAATGAGATACGGTTCATGACCAAAATTAGAAATCACAGTGAGTGTGATTTGTTGGACAATTATGACCCATAACGTCACTATTTGTACAGATCATGGTGTTGTTGTACAAATTAACTATGTGACAAAAGAGATTGCTCTCTTATCATTTGTGATCAGATCACCTAGATGTATAAATGATAGTAGGTCCCTATGATTAGTTCATGGATTGATAATGATATGAGACAATATCAGTCCACGAAGGATTAATCAATAAATATCCCTAGTCAGAACATTGTCGAGATTGGACATCGATAAATGCGTAAAAGACTAGTATTACACTTGTGCGCATTGTGAGCGCATAACGACATATTTCTCATATATTTGGGTATAGGATACTCATGCAAGTGTAATAGGAGGTTGTGTTTTACCGATAATACGGGAAACAGCTTCACTCTGGATAGACCCCCTCGGAATTCCATTGGTAGTATGACTATGTGTCTATGGAAGTCCGAAATCAGGGTAGATGTATTTGGTCTTAACTTGAGACTTGCACCGCTAATACTTGCGACAATCAATATACTTTGGTTGCGGTCGTCCAGGGCTTTAACAGGTTCTGTGTACGCCTATGCTGGGTATATTGAGAATCGTAGTGTGTTGGGTGTGATGTCAAGACGGAAGTGTCACTCCAGTCATATGGAGATGATGGTCACGTAGGATACGGTACTAGTACTCTTAAGTACTGCAGTCATCGGGATAAAATGACAAGGTCATGTTTATCCGATTATAGAGACTAGTTACCAGACATCCGACATGTGCTTCGTACGGGGCAGACACAATTCCAGCCCCAGGCCTAGCACGTGATCATCTGATACTGGACAGAAATACGTAATACTACGTATACTACGCCTGATATAGATCCTTTATTCCTGTAAGGATATTTCTGGAGAATTGGGTAGGCATGGCGCTTTGCTAGAAGCCAACCTTGTCTTGTAAATCGGTATAAACGTAGTACGAGGTACTTACGTGTTCGGATAGTCCAACGACCGAATTTACTGCCAACATATCCGGGGATCTCATAGGTCGCTTCCCGAAGATTCATCGATGACGTATGACTCGCACTTCTAAATTAATCTGGGATTAATTAGAAGAGAGAGAAAATTAATCTGGGATTAATTATAGAGATATTTTATCTGGGATAAAATATCATTTAAAGAGAGATAACGATTAATTTGGAATTAATCGATTAATTAATATATTCGATATATTAAACGAAATTGGATTTCGATGCAGAATTAAAATTAGATTTTAATTCGGGCGAACGAGTTAATTTAGAATTAATTCGTTAGCGACGTGAATAGTGATTTCGCTAGGCATAATCATTTAATTATGTCGCAATGGAAAATTCATTAATTTGGAATTAGCGAACCCGAGCCCGAGATTGTTTGCGAGCGCATTCGCATTTCGAATTCGAGTGCGGCACGCAAGTCAAATCAAGCGTCAAATCGCTAGTCGCATCAAGCGTCAAATCATTAGTCACTTTCAGTGATGTGACAACATGTCACTTGATTTGATAGATTGATGGATTGATGGATTGATGGGAGTTGATGGAAAGCATTTAATTGCTTGAGTTTTTGTAAATCAAAAGTGGTATATGGTAAATGGATTTTAGAAATCAATTATCATTACACTTTTTCCATCTCTTTCTCATAACTCTTCTCTCTCTTTTCCCACTTCTCTTTCTCGCCCAAGAGGGCCTTTTTCTTATGGTTTTGGCAGTGAACTGCCGTGAGCCAAACTGAAAATGGGAAGCAAGTGTTTGGTTTTTGTGGCAAAAATCAAGAGAGCTAGCTCTCCGAGAGACATGCGAAGGTGATAGGGAAGTCTACCCATGAGCCGGGAATCATTTGACGAAGCTTGGAGCTTGACGAAGGAGCTCAAAAACCAACCATGGAGGACGCCAAAAACCAGTGAGCTGTGATAGTCCACTACCGAGCAGAATTTCAGTTTTTGTTCGTCTCTACGTCGCTCAACCGATCGATGTGAGTATTCCGAAACTTCGTTGGTTTGTATTCACACATGTTTCATGCTTGTTTTATGATCTTGGGACCTTATTAAACACCAACATGATTGACAATGAGTTGTCTACCTATGAATATACGTATATGAGAATGTGCAAAAGCTATGAGCCGAAATAAATTTATGGGGTCTACTTCCCACTATGGAATTTAATTTAATTATTGAATTCTCATTTTTCAGTTCAATTTTGGAGTGAACCGAACTAAATCGAAAATTGATCAGTTCAAGAACTTAAGAACCGAAGTAAACCGAACGATTAAAATTGAATCAAACCGATTTGTTTCGGTTCAGTTAGGTTTTAATATTTCGGCTTTGGTTTTGATTCGGTTCGGTTGTAACCGATTTTTTTTATAAGAATTAACCTCCAAACTATTTTGTTCGGTTCATGATTTTATAAACAGCTCGGTTCATGGGTCCGTTTCATGATTCGAACCGAACCAAACCAAACCGATCCATTTAACTCAAACTGAACATAAATTGGAAAATCAAACTGAATCGATATTCGACCAGCTCAGTTCGAATTTAGTTATTTTGCCTACACATAGCACGGCTAGGTTAAAAATCCATGACCTAGATAATGTCGAATATTATGGAAATTGATTGCTTATGTCTCCATTATTCTTTCGTGTAGATAGAATAAAACTTCTAAGGAATATATATAGAAATTGAGTGCTTATGTCTCCATTCTTTCGTGTAGATAGAATAAAACTTCTAAGGAATATATATGGAAATTGAGTACTTATGTCTCCATTAAATTCATCACTAGTCTTTGACACGATCAAATATGTTTGATATGATCAAATAGATGAATTTATAGGCAATCAATTCAAAAAGAATTCAATAAGAGAATATAATTCTTACTAAATATTATCCTTTTATGATTCCATCATGATGATAGAATGAGTGAGGGGAGGAATCGAATCATATATGATTTGAATCATTTTATATTGATTATTACCAAATTATTTTCGATACTATTGAGGTTACACTCCAGTAATTTTGAATTTAGTTCAATTAATTACTACAGTTACATATACGATATGTATAAGTAGAAATCCAAATATTGAAAAATTTAAGGTTTGAATCTTCATTTTGTATAACGGTTATACAATTGGAAGTACTTGTGCTTTAGAGGTACAAGTAAAAATTTATAAATTATCCGATTTTATATAATCTTGTATTCTATTTAATAGAATATCTTTTCTATGCTCTATGATCCCGAGTAATAAAATGGTTTCGTTACTTGGTGTGTGACATCAGATGTTAACGATTATAGAAAAGATGTGATTTATTGATGTCAATTGTGAGAACGATAAGCTGTAAATGAAACGACATAATTAATTAGATGAAAAGACCCTTAGACACATTCCATATAAATCCAATAGGATGTCAGAGCCATTTGCGAAGTATTTGATATTTAATGATTCCGATATTTTTATCGAATGAAATTATCCTATAACTTATAGTGGGAAAATACCTGATATCGATTCCGAAACATAGCATAGGACCATAGATCTAATATTATTCTCAACTTACTACAATAAAGTTTTGAGCTTAATTGAGCTTCCCGTATGAATAGTTCATATCTATTGTAAAATGGTTTACACAACGAAAATGATGTAAGTTAATAAAAGTTTGACCTTTATAATCTGACTATATGTGAGAAGTTACAGTACAATAGCAGGGGGGAGGTCGTTGGCCGGGGATTCAAATAGAGCAAGAAAGAACTACTGCCGAAACAATGCCTCAGAGGTACTGAGAACGGAAAGGGGCCCACAGATCCAAAACTCCAAGACAATGCCCATAATCTTCACCGAGGAAGACACCCAATGGGCGAGCTACCCTCATGATGACCCACTAATAATCAAGACCAATATGGGCGGGATCGAGGTGGAGAGAATACTGATAGACCTAAGGAGTGCGGTGGATATCATCTCCAGGGATTCCTTGAATAGTTTGGGCGTGGAGTTCACTACCTTGATCCATAATAGAACACCATTGTATGGGTTCGAGAGAGCAACAATTGTCCCATTAGGCCTGGTACAATTGATAATGACTATTGGGACAACCCTATACTCGGATCATCATGATGGATTTCACAGTAGTGGATTGCATGAGCAACTATCAGGTAATTTTAGGAAGACCCTTTATGATGAAGTCGAGGGCAGCTATGTCAAGTTATTACCTGAAATTGAAGTTTCCGACCCGAGATGGAGTTGGGATCATTTGTGGAAGCCAGAAGGTGGCCATGAGTTACTTTGCTACCGTTTTAAAAGAAACCATATGCATTGAAGAAGTAGGAGCGAAGAGGAAAGAAAGAGAAGATGATGCAACAAATATATAGTCAGTTGATCCCTGACCTGAGGAACTTGCCCTGTTAGGAACATGGGAGGAACTGGAGCTAGTGGAGCTTTTTGGTCACAGGAAAATAATAAAAGTTGGGGTCGGGTTGGAGCCAAACTTGATGAGGCAGCTGCTGGATTTTTTGAAGGAGTACACAGATGTCTTCACATGGGATTATAGGGACATGCCCATAAACCAATCAAGCAGAAAATAAGGATTTTCAACCAGGAGCGCTACAAGGCGATCCGGGCAGAGGTTGAAAAAATAATGAAGGTCGGGTTTATCAGAGAGGTTAAATGCCCAAATTGGTTATGGAACGTGATCTTGGTAAAAAATGCTAATGGGAAGTGAATGATGTGCATGGATTTCTCTGATTTGAACAAGGCCTGCAGAAATTTCCGAAATTGTACTCTGTTAGAACGCCATTTCAAGTTTCAAACCTCCAAAATCCATATGTCAAGTCCAGTTTTTGCCATTCTTTGTTCCACATTTTGTCCTGATTGATTCCATTGAGTCCCGATTTTATTTTATCTATAAAATAAATAAAAACACATTAAAATGTTCATAAAACTCGAGAAACTCACAAAATATTAAGTTAAAGGGGCGGTAAATATTCATATCTTTTCCGCTCATCACCTGCCCAAAAGACAGCTTCCCACTCCCAAAGATAGATCAGTTGGTGGACTCGACAACATATTATAGGTTACTCAGCTTGATGGATACTTTCTCGGGATATAACAGGTCAGGATTCACCATGAGGATGAGGAAAAGACAGCCTTTATCACTGATCAAGGGTTGTTTTGTTACAAAGTGATGCTTTTGGATTAAAGAATGTTGGGGCCACTTATCAGAGGTTGGTGAACAAGGTCTTCAGACTGCTCATTGGCAAGACAATGCAGGTCTATGTGGATGACCTTAGAGGGGCGTTTGAGCTCCTAAGAAATCATAATATGAGATTAAATCCGGATAAATTTGCCTTTAGGGTATTTTCAGGAAAATTCTTAGGGTACATGGTCAGTGCATGAGGCAAACCCATGCAGTGTTGGATCTAAAACCTCCGAGGATGGTGAAGAAAGTGCAGAGTTTAACAGGACACATGGCAACACTCAATCGGTTCATCTCTAAAGCCACCCAAAAATACCATGTCTTCTCAAACTAATTAAGAAGGCCAAGAAAGAAGTCAGATGGACAGGTGAGTGTGAGTACGCATTCCATCAACTCAAAAGTACTTGACCCAACCTCCACTGCTGGCTTGGCTGATTCCGGGTGAGATGTTATTCTTGTACTTGGCTGTTTCTGAATATGCTGTAAGCTCAGTATTAGTATATGAAGTGGACAAAATCCAAAGGCCAGTGTACTATACTAGTAAGGCTTTGCTAGATGCGGAAACTCAGTATCCAGCCCACAAGCTGGTGGCTTTATCCTTAGTCACTGCAACGAGGAAGTTACGCCCTTATTTTCAAGCCCACCCTATCGTGGTGTACACCGACCACCTGCTGAGACAGATATTGTATAAGCTGAAGACTTTGGGTCGTCTAGTGAAATGGTCCGTGGAACTCAGTGAGTATGACATATTTTACCAACCTATGGTGTCAATCAAGGGGCAAACACTGGCAGATTTTTTCGTAGAATTCACAGGCCCTCAGGTTATGGTAGTGGGGAAAGCAAAATGACTAAGAATTCCATGCTCAACTAAGAATTCCTCGAAATCTCTATCAAGGTATTCTCATCCACGATCTGATCGTAGAATTTTGATGCTTTTACCAAACTGGTTCTCAACCTCAGCACGATACTCTTTGAACTTTTCAAATGTATCTCACTTGTGCTGCATTAGGTAAACATACCCATATCTGGAATAATTGTCAATGAAAGTGAAAGTATTCAAAACCACCTCGGGCTTTTACATTCATCGGTCCGCAAACATCCGAATGTATTAGCTCAAGAGTTTCTTTGGCTCTTATCTCTTTTCCAGTAAAAGGTCTTTTGGTCATTTTGCCTTCTAGACAGGATTCGCAGACATGTAAAGTACCAAGTTTTAACTGATTTAAAACTCCATTCTTAATTAGTCTATCTATCCGGTCAAGGTTAATGTGACCAAGTGTAAGGTGTCATAAATAGGTATCATCATGAGAAATCTTTTGTCGTTTAGTTTTAGATCTTTCAATCTTAAACATTTCAGTATTAAACATTGATTCATGCATTAACGACCTTAATACATATAGATTATTTTCGGAGTTTCCCGTGTATATATTTAATCTATTTCTTCTAATAATAACTGACTTATTATTAAACGAAACATAAAAACCACATTCCATAAGTTTTGTTACAGAAATCAAATTCCTCCGAAAACCAGGAATATATAGCACACCATTCAAACATAAATAACTTTTATTAAAATTCAAATTTGAAACTCCCACTGCTCTTGTTGAAACAGCATCCCCTGTCCCAACTCTCATGGTAAAGCTACCTTCAGTAAGGTCCCTCTATGAGTCAAGTAGCTGCAAAGAACAACAAACATGGTTAGTGGCACGAGAATCAACAATCCATATGGATTTATCATCCTCCACCAAAAGAGAATCAATGACAAGTAAATCACATTTACCTGTATTCTTCTTCTCTTTAAGCTCTGCAAGGTATTTTGGAAAATTCCTTTTCCAATGCCCTTGTTGTTCACAATGGAAACATTTTCCTTTGGCATTGGTTCATTTGGAGCTTTTATTGTTCTTCTTTTTCATTGGTTTTGTCTTTTCCTTCCAATTTCTTTTCTTCTTCTTCTTCTTTGCAGATTTAGAAGATTCATCAACATTTGCCTCGGCATTGGGCCTACGAGGACCGTTCATAACGGACTCGTAATTGGTGAGCTCATTCAGCAGTTCAGTCAATGTGAAAGTCAACTTGTTCAGAGAACAATTGTGTGGAAACACAGGAACTGGGCGACGCATGTTGTCCCGGGCTCGCGGCCCGGTCGGGAGTACGGAGTAGCCACGGGGGACTAAACGGAGAATAATGGAGTCGCCACCCGGTGTGAACCGGGACAAAGATTTAAGGCTGCACTCACCCCTCGCAAGGGAAGACCTCAAACCGTTGGGTTCGGAATGGTCCCTTACTTATGCCACTTGTAATGAAAGGATTTATATGATAATTTAATCAGGCTTAAGTAACACTTATTTCTAAGAATATCATGCTTCTAAATCCACATACATACATCAACAAGTTCATCTAAATTTATATGTAACACATATTCGAATTTTCATACAGCCTATTTGCATGTAATCTATGTCTCAATTTGCATACATAAGGTTTATCATATGGCAAGCATACAAGTTAATGAACACATTGGTGGACACAGAAGCACAAACAAATAGCATTCTTACTAGCATGCATATTAAGAAAATATATTTAAGCGCATAACAGAAATATATCTGTTTACCGTGGGCATTCGTGCAGCGTTCGTAAACGCGTTCGAACGGTAAATAGAAGGTTCTCGTTCGAGTAGCGTTCGTAAACGCGTTCGAACGGAAATGAAACAGAATACTCACGTTCGTATGGCGTTTGTGAACGCGTTCGAAAAGAAATGAAACAGAATGCTCATGTTCGTATGG
>SKCR01040485.1:0-41999 GCA_019454045.1 Zanthoxylum bungeanum | reverse complement strand
CCACCAGCTGGTTGATATCACGCTCCCGATTTTGTAGTTCCCGGTACCAACTCGTACACTCTTTGGAACCGAGAACTCGGCAAGGGCAGAGACGTGATTTTCCTTTTTGAGAGGATCAGATGTTCAGAATGTTTGGTTTGTTCCTCAGCCAGGAAGAGAGTCGGACTCAGTTCCTCGAATCTGGCCGACCAGAGAAAATATCATTGTACAGATCGCATAAGCCGACAACATCATAATCGAGACCGACCACAGTAGCCCGGTAGCTCGGTTCAGCTTTGATTTACCTCATGTGACGAAATGAATGGCTTGGATATTCCGGGTCAGGTCAACAGTATCTTTTACTGTTCGGAAGATCACCCGGTCGTCCTCTTGACAGACCGGCATGTGATTGGGGTAGTTTGGATTTTTCCTTCTAACATACATCACAATCTGAGAGCTCTTTACAGGCTGGCATCATTATGTTGTGTGTGGCAGTGCATAAAACAGGGTGATGTGACAAGCCGTCAGGTGGCAGGTTTGCTTTTGGCGAAGACAGTCTTGGGGCAGAGAGCCCGTCAATCAGCCGGAGATCACGTGGGTGGCGTCATGAAAGCATGGGAATAGTGTTGTAATTCTCTAAGTAGATAAAGAGAAGTTAGCCTCATTTGTTGAGGAGAGCCAAATTTGTAAACAAGAAAGAGCACTATTTGTAAAAACTTAAAAGAACAACCAGCTCGGTTTCTTCTTAGACCTTCCAGAAACTGGTCGGCCGAGCTCGGCTTAGTAATAAAAAAGCAACCCCCACTTTGTGCCCGTGGACGTAGGCTGGACTTGCTCCGCCGAACCACGTTAAACTCTTTTTGTCGATTTTGTGTTCTTTTTTGCCTTTTGCTACATTTGCTTTTGGTCTCCCATAACCAAACAAATTCAAGGTTGAAGGAGGATTGTCTCGGGATAGTTATCTCGAAACTGTCTCTGGGACGAAAATCACCCGTCAATAGGGTTATTATTATTATTATTTTTTGTGTGCCCTTCTTGTGATCAGTAGTGAGATAAAAAAGCTTTATTTTCTTTTAGTGCTTTAGATCGATTCTTCGTTTTTGCTTAAAGCTTTTTTGTTGTTGTTGTTGTTGGTTAGCAGTGGCGATAAAATGGCTTCAGATCCAAAGATTCACAAATTCGAAGAGGTTGCAGAACACAACAAGATAAAAGGATTGCTGGCTTATTATTTCTGGCAAGGTCAAATCTCAATCTCTCTGCCTCTTGATTCATATATGTTAGTATAGCAAATTCCTATAATCTTAGATGGTGGGTAAGTTGATGAACTTTGTGAGATATAGGGGGAAGAAACTCATTCATTATTATCAATAAATCTGAACCAATCATTTTTTTACGGACGACATCTTGATTTCATGGGGATTCATATATTGTTCCCAATGAGCGTGGTTTGGTGGTGTAGGGTTCAAGATCTCACCTTGAGGTCCTGTGTTCGAATCTAGGGAGTGCGTTTCTTGTAAGAGCTTGGGACAGCCGGTGATTTTACTTGCTCCGGTTAAGCCCGGAAAGGGTGATTTGGCGGTGGGATTTCCAACGATTTCAAAAACAAAAAAGTTATATATTATCATATAAGTTGGTTAATAGGAGAGAATGAACTGTGTATTGAGTTTGTATCCCAAATCATTAGTCAATAATTGACGTGAAATTGTGAATTCATTTCTTCAATTCATTGGTGTTGTGTAATTATACAAAATGTCATGCTACCCTATGTTGTCAAATGCGTTATGGGGAATAAGATGTTTTGGTTGTTCAATCAGCTCTGCCCAAACACTGCCCTCCGGTAAATTAAAGGGCTGATTGACTAGTCATAACTTAAAATACTTAAGTTGCTGCTGTTTGAAAAATATGGCCAAACACTGCCTAATAGCATAGAAGTTACCTAACACATCAAATATTGATTGGCAACATCCGGATACAAACTTTGTTGAGTCTATCATTAGTCTGATGCTTTTTGAATTTATTTTCCTAAAAAGTATTGAGGAATTAATAACTTCTCATTTTTTAGTGGGGTTTTTATTCTTAGAAATCCTCTTTAAAAGGTAATATATTTTTTTATTTGAATGTAAATAGTGATCTTTATAATGTGTGATGCATGAGGTAATCGCTTGCCTACAGATTTAATTAAGAAAACATAATTTGGTATGTCAAATTTGGTAGATGTAATTTGGTATTTGATAATTTCAATTATTTATGTCCTCAAAAGATAGATCCTATATTGTTGACATATTGATGTTCGAGAAACATGAGAAGAAATCCTATGGGTGCTACATCATAAATAAAATGGCTTTTGGGGTACTTTCTTAGTGAAGAAAGCAAACATGACTTTTGCTCTAAATACACTTAATGCAAACAATGTTCTAAAATGCGTTAAGTACTAGTCGGGCAGTGGCCCGACGCCTAATGCCTAGGGTGTCTAATTGGCGCCTAGGCTGGGCCGTGGAAATTCCTCGGCTGATATAGAAATCAAAAATTAGGGATTTAGCTCTATTTGGGAAGTTTAGGGTTTGGTAAAATTTGGGTAAAGTGATCCAAGGGATATATCATTTGAGTAATGGGTAAAGTTTGTAGCTTGTCAATTTGATGAGAAACTAACAATAATTGAAGAATTTGGGGTTTTAAAAACTCGGGTGCGTGTATTTACTGAATAGTGGCAGAGGAAGAAGATGAACAGTATGCATAATTTTTTTTTTTTTTAATAATTTGTTTACTTGCACGCAAACAGTGTCGTTTTGGGGTTCTAAAATTACTCCAAAATGCGTTGTCTGAACCCTAGTTATTTCCTTATTTTTTTTTTTTTTTTAAAAAAATATTCTTATTGGGGGATATCTTTGGAAAAAAAAAACCAAATGGTCGTTTGTGTTTTGTTAAAACCCCTCAAAACGACACTTTTCTGATCTATGTTTACAAAAAAAAATTGCAGCGCCCTAGGCTGCCGCGATAGGCAGTGCCTAGGGCGGCTTTGCGCCTGAATTGGGCCGACTAATGTGGCCGATTGCTCCTAAGCCGCAACTGCACTATGCTGCCTAGAGCGGTGCATTTTAGAACACTGAATGCAACATATTTTCTTTAAATTCTCTCTTTCTTGTGTTTTCAATGATAAAAATACTTATTATAAATCCTGATCAATTGCCAACGGTAAGAGTGTTTATAAAAATAGTTAAAAATAAGCAAACAGCATTGACCATCAAAAACTACTACTTACTATTGGAGAGCGATCATATCAGCGAATTTTCAATATTACTCATCATCAATTTGATACATTAATTGGTAGTCATTGCATAGTAATGATCAATGTGTCCAATTACAAGGGCATGCCAGAAAGTGTAAAATACTGCAAATTTAAATAACTAAATATTTGAAAGATTTAATGCCACTACGACCTTAGCCTTGAAAGTGCAGTAGCAGTAGCAAGCATAACTGATAACCTCTAAATCGCTTGTTTCAAGCAAGCAATGCAAAAAAGAGACCACAGAAGCAAATAAATAAGCGAACTATAAACACTTACAATACAGTGGTCATCATTCATAACGATTTCTCTATCTTGTCGTGCAGGGTCACCACCAAATCATGTGCATCATCTAAGAGCTTCCATACATCAATATGCCCGGACATGCTATTGCACTCCCTTAAAATCTCGTCCATGCTGCTATATTTCTCTATGATTAATTTCCTCTTCTGCAATACTGAAGCCGCAATTGCATAGAGCAATAAATCATCTGTTGGTGGAGCTCTTTGTCTTATTCTGCTCCACGCTGACTTTCCTATCCCGGCCCTGATGGCTGCCTGATCGGCCCACATTACCTCCCAAAGGCAAAGTGTTTGCTCAAAAGACAATTCCCTCCGAAACAGAACCACCACCATCCTATAAACAAAAAAGCAATCTTCCGCCTGGAGCTTCTCCAGGTGCCTGTAAAGGTGAGAGTCCTTGACTTTTATTATCTTGGACACGATACTCAGTTGTCTCCGGATCCCCACCTCATCAAGCCTAAAGTTATGCCGAGCTTTCTTCATGAAACCGACAAAACACCAGAAAGCTTCGTGATCTTCTGTAATCACAGCAATTATTGGAGAGAGCAAATCACTCATCCCCTGACAGTAGCCAATTTCAGGGTCATAGAGTGCGTAAGCTTCGAGAATGGCAACAAGTCGGGCAGAATGGAAAATTCTACAGGGTTCCAGGTGATCATAATCCTTCAATCCAACAGCCTCGGCAGAACGGCATGCCCTACCTTCTGATACTGTAGCCTGAGAAGGAGAATAAGGAATCCATTCAGAATTGGCACGCACGGCATCAAGGCGAATGATCCGCTGCCATGTGGAAAAATCTTCGGTTGCACGTAGTTTGGCCCTGACTTCTGTGTTTGTGTAAGGAACATTCTCTTTTGGAACTTCATCAGGATTGTTCTCTTCCCCATCTTCTGAGCAGGGAAAAGCGTGAATCACTTCAGTGTCTTCAACAGAATCTGAGTCAGATGACTCAGAATTAAGTGCAGAGGAATCAGCATTCGTGGTTCGTCTTGAACTAGCATTTCCTTCTAACAATATACTAGAGGGATCATCCGAGTACTCAGCATCTGGACTCCTTTCCTCACTAGAGAGCGACTCCCTGGCACTAACCACATCTTCAGAACTTGAGGTATCTGTATCTTGAATAACACTTCCACTGTCTCCACAGTAACCTGTGTCACCAATTTCTTTCAACTTTAAACTCTCATTGCTGCGTTTGAGAAGGCGTCGACACGCTCTACGGAGCTTCTCATATTCCTTTCTACATTCAAAGATAAACATAGATGATCCATTAAGTAGAAAAAAATCTAAGAGGGAGCAAATAATTAGAACTCATTTTAAAATGATCAAAATTATTACACTAATTGAAAAGATTAGTTTGGTGGAAAGTAACAACACTACATTGAAAATTTTGAGACAATTTTTCCCAAATTACCTTTTCTGAGTTCTTATAATCTCTCTTTCCTCTTTGGTGGTGTTCAATCCATAGCTGTTGAAAGGAAGAAAGACAATTTGTCATCATATAGATTCAAGAGTGGACAACATGCTTCCTTTTTCATTTATTAATTTTTCTTTATCCATTCTGTTAATTCTTTTGTGGGGGGCAGAAACAAATCACTCAAAGAGAAAATATCAAGAACATAAAATCAGGCAAGATATACGTACACTCCAAGAAGGAATGGCCAAACCTCTGCCCTAATTCTCGGATCCACGCCCTTCATCACAGATATAGAAGGTTTAGACATTCATATTCCAATTGCAGTAAAACCAAAACTTGTAAAAATCAATAGGTTTGATGGAAATGACGACTCACCCTACTGCGAACTTTCTTCAAGAACTTAACCCCACCATGACGGAACTTCCCATCCGCTGTAAACAAATTTCTCCATCGCTGAGGAGAAAGTGCCTGTTTTCTTTTCCTGCGAGACCATGGTGATTTCAGACGACCCCTGAAATGGGAGGAAGACAAAGTCAAATTCTATAATAAGAAACCACTCGTGATTCAGAACCTGCCACAATGGATAAAATGGAAGTTAAGCTATAACGGCGAATAAGAACAATAAACTTGCACAACTCTTTTACATTTTAACAACGAATACACATTAATTTAGTAGCTGGCATCAGTTATTGACATGATCTTCGATCTAAACTCTCTCTATCAGATCCAATTTCTAAAACGGAACGACGCTAACAAAGCTGAAAAGGATCCCAAAAGAGAAATGGAGCAGAATCAAACCCCGAGATCAAGATCTAAAATCTAACTCTATAAGCATTACGATTAAAATTAAAATAAAGTTACAAAAAAAAAAAAAAAAAAAAAAAAAAGAGAAATGAGTGATTTGGAGCGGAACTCACCGATCAGAGGATGAACAAGAAGCTGGTGAGGAAGAAGTAACAACGAATAGAACCGAACGCAAGTGAACCCATGAAGATGAAGACGACGACGACGACGACGGTGACGGTGATGATGAAGAATTGTTATTATTTGAAGACGAAGTGTGGCTTCGCTTTAAAGCTTTCATCTATCTACTGTTAACTAACTATTAGGGTTTCAGTTCTATTGTCATTTACCTAGAGGAAGTGTAGAAAACGGCGGCCAACAGGGCGGCGACTCCGGCGAGAGCAGTCACGGCTACGGCGACGTTCGACGGCGCTGCCACTGCCGACCAGAATCCTCCGCCTCCGCCGAGTTGGACTCTGGTGGTGCCGTTGAAGATGAACAACATCGATGGACCTTTTGCTGTAATTACCGTAATGCCCCTCACCCTCCCCCTCTCTTTCTTTCTTTCTTTCTTTCTTTCTTTTTTCTTTCTTTTTTTTGTTGTTTCTGCTGCTGTAGACTTGACTTGAGGAAGACTAGGCTTGAGCTTCTAACACGCGTATGTAAATAAAGCCTTGTCTTGTGCTTCAACGACGTCGTATGCAATATATAATTGATTAATTTTAATTATTTTATATTCTTTAAATTACTATTACCAATGGGATAGAATATTACATTCAAAATTTAACAATAATTTTTTGTCTTGAATTAATATAATTTTGTTAACCCGCAATATTTTGATTTATGGTATCCTATAAGCGTGATAAATTAAAATAAATATATTTAAAATTATAAATTTAAGTGGGTCTTTTCATCAATTCATTGTCTTTGAGAAGTAACAAAATATCACATACTATCTCCCAAAGGATCACATAGGAGGAATTTTTCGTCGATCTAAGTTCATTGTGTTTTGGATCATATTAATGTGGCAAATCAGAGACTACATAGGAGGAATTTTAGTCAAAATAAATTCAACGAGTTTTTAGTCGATCCAAAATAACTGATCAATGACCGCAAAGAATAAATTCAGGATTAAACTAAGAATAAGAAGATTCTAGAATGTTTCGAAATTACGATATGAAAATAAGAGAGATTGAGATGAAGTTTATAGTTCCATCCAAAAACGTTATATATAGAATGTCTCCGAGACATATACAAGCAAATAGCACAAAACAACATTAATTTTTTTTTTTTTTTTTGTAATTGTTATTTTTATTTTTCATTGAACTTAAGTCAAGTGTTAAACAAAGTAAATTCATTGTTGTATTAAAAAGTGTTTTTTTAAAAGAAAATATTATATGAAATTTGAGAAATGTAAGCAATTTTTTTTTATGCCATCGTTGGAAATTCTACCGTCAAATCATTCCTTCCGAGATTAAGCAGAGCAGGTAAAATCCTCAGATGTTCCAGATTTTTACAAAAAACATTCTTCCTGAATTCGAACCCAGGACTTGAAGGCCAAATTTTAAACTCTACACCACCAAACCACGCCTCTTGAGAACAAATGTAAGCAAGATGTCCAAGTAAAATCAAAATAGTATAAGCTCACCAAACTTCTTGAATCCAATATCTCATTGGCTGCTCTCTATCTAGTTATGCTATTTACTTGCACGTATTTCAACCAAACAAAAGTGTTGTGTTGATTATTTGCTCAAATTTTGCTTGGAATTTAAGGTTCTAACTTTCTTTTTTCATGATTAATAATCACTATTAATTAGCAAACGTTATCATGAATAGAATGTCAAATCCCAGTTAAAATAATATTGATTTTGACAACAATCATAATTTTGTCCTTAATGTGGATGGCAATAAGATTATTTCCTAAAATAATTGTTTTGGTCCACCAAGCCACCAATACATATATATATACGATCCATTTGATAATTATGTCAAAATTATAAAATATAAATATGATTCGTTTAATAAATAGATTGATATAACACGATACATTGTGTTTTACATGATTTAAGACGATTGTATAATTAGTAACAAGATTATCATGTTTACATAATTTATAAACTGATATTCAACAAGTAATCGTGTATTAAATGGGTGATTGGCACGTTTCATAAACGAACAATCATATCGTAAATGGATAATCGTGTCGTGTTGATACAATTATAAGAATATAATTCGTGTCATAAATGAATAATATTGAGACGATACATCACAAATACAATATAATTAATAAAAAAATTAACATGATTATTAATCGTATCAATTTATGTCTAACTTGAACACAAAACATTCGTAAAATAAAATAAAAATAAAATAAAATTGATGCCAATGATATTGGGAAGGCTATAAAAGGCAAAAGCTATGCTTCCAAGTAATGTACCTTTCATTTAATTTCTTTCATGCGCGTGGTCTTTGAAAAATGAGTCAACAATATTAGGCGCCGTGCTTTAATTTAGAAGCACCAAAGAAAATAAAGATAAAGGATTGGATTGGGGATATTAGAAAAGGTCCATCACAAAATAAACAATTAAACAAACAAACATGTCTTAAGTTTTTGACTTGACTGTATAATGTTTTTATTAATAATAATAATAATAATTTATAAACATTAGAAATCCTACCCAGTTCCTTTAATTCCGAGGATGTCTTCATATGCAAATAGATCATTTCACATTTATTATTATACATCCATGAGTCATTAGTTTTTTTAACTTACAAATAAAATTCGTTTGGTAATTGAAGAGTTTTTCAATATTGAATTAAGCCAACTTAATTATACATTTGTTTCAATTTCAACACCCATTTATTCGGATATTTGTTTCATGTCCCCATAAAATCTATTTTTACAAAAAAAAAAAAAATTGTTTGTTTTATATTTTAAAATATGTTGCAAATATATTATAACATTATTTTAAATTCCAATTAAGTATCACTTATAGATAATGTAAACACACAACTCAATATATTATTCTAAGAAAATTACACAAAAAACATGAATTACAATTAAATCTATTCATAAATAAAAAGATTTATCTATTACATTTATCGCTTATGATATAAGCCCAGAGCATTACGCGTGTCGTCATATAATCAATGTAAATTTACAAATATATACTTCATTAAATTTATGAGTCATTCTTCATTTTTTATAGAGCCATAGGTTTAATACATTAGCCTATCCCTCCATTCATTATAATTGATATGTTTCTCCATTGATAGGTTCAATGCATTCACAAAAGTATAAATAGATTAGAAAGTGACATCTTCCAACTTTGAAAGAAATCAAAGATGTTATTGGAGGTACTCTAGAAATCTGACCTAAAGTATTATTGGAGCAAAAGAGAATGAGAGAATGCACCTCAAATCCTCATAGGTTTGTGTCAGGAAAATGAGAGAATGAGAGAATGATCCGGAAGCATTTTCGTTAGCTCGGGTTTGGTTCCGGATCCGGGTAAATATTCACGGGTTCGGATTCGGGTCTACCCGGTCCAGATCCGGATATCCGGTTTATTATTTTTTTAATTTTTAATTTTTAATTGTATTATTTTATATTTATATTTTGATTTTATCAATTTTATTAGTTTTATTTCAATTCTTTTATATTTTTTAATTATATTCTATTATATATATATATATATATATATATATATATTTTATATATGCATATTATTTTATATTTTTCATTATATTTTAATTTATTATATTTATTTTTTATTATTTTTTTTCCGGACCCGTGCGATCCCGGGTCCGGATTCGCCCGGGTCCAGATTTTTTTTATCCCGGACCCGGATCGTCCAGGTCCATGCGGATCCGGGCCGGGTCCGGGTCTCCTTGTCATGCCTAAATATGAGACATCACTACATCAATATCAAAGATTTGTGTATGAGCATCCGTCAAATATTGTTGATGGTGGTTTTTCACCCAAATGAGCTCTGAAGCCTGAAGAGAGGTAGAGTGAGTTTTTCACAATAGACGAGGATCCAAGGCCCTTGTGAGGATGAGGTCAGACAGAGCAGCCCAGGTCCAAGAGGCATAGGTCCGACGAGAAGATCAGAATTAGTTTGCACTTGATGCCCGACCCGAGGTGGAAAGATGTTCAGGGAAGATGAGGGGAGTGAAGGTCTCAGCACCGACCCGACCTGGTGGGACTGGTCGATCATTTCAATTTGCAGTCGATCATCTCAATTTCCCGACCCGAGGATACGGGTCGGGGTTGTAACATTGTATTCTTAGATGGGCGACGTAAGCCCTAAATGGAAGTTTGAGTTTACCAAGGATTGATGGGATAGAAGTAGGCCAGCGGCTGACGGGACGGAGCAGGGCTGCGAGCTTATTGACTGACACACGCAATCGCGTGGGAGCAAATAGAGTATAGGCTGGCACTGTGGCATAGCGTGTAGCAGTTACCAAAAGTGGCATGATTTAATGAGGTGTCAGATGACAGAGTTACTTTTTGCAGAGTGGTTGGGGAGAGATCATGCGCAACGATGGCAGGTTTATGTGGCTGACATCACGAGTTGGTGTAACAGTGGAATTGGACCTAATATATAAAGGGGTTGAGAGTTCATTGTAAAAGGGTTGGTCAATTATTTTCTAGCAAGAGATAATTATTTCTTCACTTGTAAAAGAGAGAAAGGAGTTCTGAATTAGAGAGAGAAAAAGAGGTCGGTCAAACCCGAGCCAGTAATAAAAACTTCATTTTACTTGTGCCTGTGGACGTAGGTTGGATCCATTCCGCTGAACCACGTTAAATCTTTTGTTCTGTCTGTGTGCTTTCTTTTTGCCTGCTAAGTTTGCATTTGGTTCCCAACAAACTAAACAAATTCACAGTTGATGGATGTTTATTTGAGGAGTGATTTTTCCGAATTACCTCTGAAACGAAAAACAATCATCAATAAATAGAGTGAAATATACATATTTTGCATTCAAACAGAAAGTTGATGTGATCTTTCTTTCTCTCTTAGGATTTAATTTGAATTAACATTTCAGGTATTTACGATAAAATAATTTTAAAGATTTTTTTTAGGTGGCTTTGTAAAAGACAAAAATGCAAGCAGTAGCCAAAAACTATTTCCCCAAGTAACTTATATAGGATGCTGTCTATTAAATTTAATGGTTATGAAGTGATGAGTATAATCCAAGTAAAACTGGGTTTCTCCCAAAATGCGTACGGCAATTTGAAAAATAGGGAGAAGATGTGGAACAATTAATTTATACAAATGCATGTATAAATTAAGAAATATATATTCAAGTAATGGTGTTCAAGTCATTCTTGAAAAGGATCTGGATGCGTGGTTTGATGGTGTAAGGTTTAGGATCTCACTCTGGGTTCGAATCCAGAGAATGCGTTTATTGTAAGAGTCTGAGACAGTCGAGGGTTATATCTGCTCCGTTTAAGTCCGAAATAGGTAATTTGGCGGCGGAGTTTCCTATGATTCTAAAGAAAAAAAAATGATGTGAAATATGAATTATATACTAATAAAAACTATTGGAAATTATCTTTGATTGGACTGTTTTTGATTTTATGGAATTTATCTTTTTTTTTAAATTAGTTTTTTTTAATTGATTTAGTAAAATTGTAATGTTTTATGAAAAATGATGGAGCAATTTTCACTTCAAATTTTGACACATAATTTCAGTCATTGATTTTATTCATTTAAAAGTGAATATTAAAAGTCAAAGTAGAATTTAACAGTGTAAATTAATCCACCAGGGAAACAAGGACTTGAATGATTTTGAAGTGACGAGTATAATTTAAGTAAACTGGGGTTTCTCTCAAAATGTTCAACAAATTTGAAAATTAGAGAGAAGAGGTGGAACAATTATTTATACATATATATGCCGGATAAGAAGTCCATTTGGGTTCTTCATTTGACATTCATTTGAATATTATTTTTTATGAGTTTATAAATTCATTCATATTAGAAGAGTCTAAATTTTTCAAGTGAGAGAGTTTCCACCATTTTTCATAGTCCAAATTCTTGAAGAAATGAGTGCTCATTTTACAAGAAGCCACCAAGTATCATGGGAGAACGTTAGACACAAGAGATCCATAGTGCACCGATGCGAGGCTAATAAGTTTTTAACGATAGAGATTTTCTCGACTTGATTTAAATTATTATTTTCTACATAATACTTTTCCAGGTTTTTCTAACTCTTCGTGTTTGTGCTCAATTAATGATTTGCATGGTTTATATTTAATGATTTTGATTGAATAATGCATGTTAAAAATGATAAATAACACATTCCGCCCAACAATATATATATATATAAGAGACATGTCCATTAAGAAGTGTCTTATAAGAAAGAAACATAAGTTGAATGAACATATCCTCTAAAGTGAAATAATATAACTCTAGGTATTAAAAGACATTAGGAAATGATGTAACATTTAGGAGGGTTACATCCTAAACCAAAGGGTGCCCACAAAAGGCACCCATCCATGCCTATAAAAGGGGTATTTGGCTTCAATTTTATTCATTCATTCTTTCATATTTTTTTACAAACTAACAAACATAAGTTTAAAGTTGAGAGTTTCCACTATTTTTCCTAAGTTCAAGTTCTTGGAGAAAGAAGTGTCAATTCTATAAGAAACAACCAAAGAATCCTGAGAGAACGTTAGTCATAAGACATCCGTAGAGCACCAAACCGAAACTAATTGATTTTAGTTCAATTTGATTCGCTTTGCAAATTCGGTTTTAAACAATTTTTTTTTTTTTTTTAAAAATGAAGTATATGATAGTTTTATGTTCATGAGATTTGTATTTAAAATAGTAATCATGGGTTTTGGAATTTGAAAGCATGCGAATTGTATTTTAAAATTGAAACTTTGACATGTAGAATTGAAATATACGGTTTTTAAAGTTTCAACTCCCAAAATGTTCAGTTTTCATGTTCGATTAGAACCATAAACTGATTGGTTTGGAGAGTTGAAACAATCGGTTTTCAAAAAAAATGATTTAAATCAAACCAAAATTAAAATTTTGATTTGATTTGAATCGGCTCTCTTAGTATTTTTGGGTCTAAACAACCAAGATATCCCCGTCACAAAATAAATATTGCACACTTTTAACTCTAAACACCTAGGGAATCGAAGTTCTAGACATAACCACCGTACTTTAACTGCTTCTCTCTAAGAACCGCCGCCCATATTTATTGTTCGGCCTTTCAACGAGGGAAGAAATCATAACCCTGTGAACACCATGGTGCGTTACAAAACTAGCCTAAAATAATTTTAAAGTGCAAAAATTGAATAGGAAATTTGGTTGTTATGATATATATATATATACACACACACACACATATTGTAATACCCCGAGTTTTTCGGAACAGTGTTGGAAGATTTTCGAATTAAAGTTAAGGATTTGGGAAAGGGATGGTATTCAAAAAATAAGGGCTTCATGCCCACATCACATATCAAAAAACCCTCAAGTCCATACTAAACACATCAAAATCAACACCTAAGGGCTCCATGCCCACATCATTTATCAACACTTAAGGGCTCTGAGCCCACAACATCATAAGCAATAAAAATATTTACTTATTACAAACAACATGCTCAACACGTCAACCAAATAATTGATGGTGTTGGTGCTTGAAGTGCCAATCCGATTTGTATATTTTATTATTTATTAATAAAATAACTACATTTTTCATTTCATACATTATAATGGTATTATCATTACGCGTATTAAATTGATGTATCGATATGCTAAGAATGACATCGACCTTAGAATAGTCTTGACACTAGGTGTAAATTATTCTTAAAGTAAATATTCATAGTCGTTGGTTTTGGAATACTGTCGAATTCCTATAACCTAGAAGACTAGCATATGTCGTATATTGGAATTGGAGTTCCAATGGTTTAACGCGATGTACCATGAGTTTTGGAAACTCGTAAAGACATGTGGGTATTCGTTGGAGCGAATACTGGATGACTCATAGGTGATTCCTAATAGTTGGAAGTACACACCACCGTCAATAGGAATATTCTCGAGTCGAGTAGCATATGTAATCCTTTGACTATATGATAACATTGATTTTGTGTGAGATCCTCCACACTTAGATGCCATGTATGTCAGAAACCTTTCATGGTCTGGCCTCTAGATGTTCGTTGGGTGTGGACCGATGCACTCAGTAATCAAGTGCGAAACAAGATAGGATTTGTCGGCCTATATATGTACCATAAGGGGTTTAGGCATCCATGTGAGTTAAGTCATGATTCTTAAAGACTTTAGCCAAAGCCGATCACCTAGGGTGGATCGCATCAGTTGTAAAGAATCGTGGACATGTAGACATGAGATGTGCGCCTTGGAAACTTGACGGTATATTCTATGTTTCCTAAGCACAACTCGGATAGCCTACGACAGAGGGATTGTTAAACATATGTGATGACCTCGACTTGTATAGTTCAGAAATGTCGTTCGTGTTCTTCGCGAATTCGGAGGTGACCGAATTGCGTACATATTAGCTAGGCTTATATGACGAACGTGTCTGAACTTAGAGAGTCCCAATATGAAGTGTACTCGTTGAGCACTTGGGTAGCCAATTAATTTTTTGATAACAGATCATATTCGATATTATAATTATCAACTAAGATAATCAAGTGTTATTGGATAACATTGATTATTTACTTTGATCTAATTGAATTAATTGGATTAATTCAATAATTACACAAGGGCTTAATTGTAAAATCATAATTATCTCTACCATTTGAGGATATTATGGTAATTATAAGTATGTAATATATGTGGTTTTGGCTTGATTTAATTGGATTAAATCAAGGTGACAAACATTTAACTAATCAATTTCTTAATCATTGGCTTGATTTAATTGGATTAAATCTAAGTGGGAGACAATGGAGATTAGTTACACCTAATTATACATATTTGGAAAAATTAGATTAAGCCCACTTAAAAGTTGATTACAACTTTTATTAATTAAAAATTGCCTAAGTTTTGCTATAAATAGCAAGCTTTGGGAATGTTTTAATTACAAGTTCAAAAACAAGCATAAGCAAATTCTTGAGAGATTAGCCTAAGTTAGAGAAGTGTTTAGAGAAGCTTGTGAGGTCTCTACAACATTTCATCTAGGAGAAATCAAGATTGGATCTTGAAGTGAAGCTTGGAAGCATTGGAAACAAGATTGGATCTTGAAGTCAAGCTTGCACACCTTGGAGGTTCTCCAACAATTTCAACAAGGAGAAGTAGATTGGATCTTGCATTAAGCTTACTAGGTAATGTTTGATCTTCTCATAAGCTATGTTTATTTGTGTATTAGATGCATGATCACATAGCTTAATGTTGAATAAGGCTAATCAATTGTGTTAGGATACTTTAGAAGTATAAACACAACATGCTTGTAATTAGGTCAAAGATGTTCATGTTGGACATGAAATAATTAATTAGAGTTTGGAACTCTAGATTAAAGCTTAGAGCTATGGATACCATTCTAGATTCACTTGACCACCTTTAGGTGGACTAGAATTGTTCATGAGACATTTCTAATTAGGATTCTAAAATGGTTTGTGTATTGGATTCAAAATTTACGCAAATGTGTATTTGGAATAAATTTATGTTTTTGGAAAAATATTTGATATTTTGAAAAACTAGATTTTTATTCTATAACATGTGTTTATGATGGTTTTGAAATTAAAAATTAATTTTGGGTGTTTTTAAAATGTTTAGGGAAGACCGAAAGTTGTTAGGGTCAATGACCCTAATTGCTTCAGCTCACTGGAATGTGAGCTGAAGCTTTGAATCAATAAAAGCAATTGCAAACAAATAAAAAAAGAGACCGACCTAATTGCTACAGCGCCGCGTGCACTGTAGCATGCGCGTACACGCGCGATGATTTTGTTTTTGCTCGTTTTTGAGCATCCAGACTCCGATTCAGTTCCGATTTTTTCCTATACACTCGTAATGGAATATAATATTTCATTAAATGATTTAAAATTACACCCATACTTGATATCCATGGGTTAGACCCATTTCCGCTGTCCTAGGCACCGATCCGACCCTAGGGGGTTCCACAACTGCCCAACAGAATGATATCAGTAGCAAAGGCTTAACCACACAACACATATTTTGAATCTATGCCATAAAAATTTTAATTTAATTATGCATAAGACATATTAGATATGTATTGCATGTTTTAAATTAAAACTTTGACCTAATTAAGTTAATGACTTGATTGTCATAAATCTCTCGTGATTTGGTGATTACTTTTAAGTAATAGTACTAATAATGTTGGAGCATTATTGGATGGTTCGTCTTGTCAATATGGAGATGAATGAGTTCTTACTACTTATATCCAATATCGTCATTAGTGTGAGGGTATAAGTGCTCGGAACTTAGGTCACTCCAGTAAAATATTAGATATAGTGTGATGTGTTAACGTAGTCACCTAATATCATCATTAGTGTGAGGGTGTACATACGAAGCTCATTAGTGCACATTGACAATTATACACCTAGAACACGTCTTAATCTAATATCGTCATTAGTGTGAGGATACGAAACGGTTTAGGACCAAACTATGAGTCACATGAAGTGATTGACCTTGAAGGTCTACCTAATGAGTTTACAAAGGCCAATATCGTCATTAATGTGAGGCTAGAGTAAATGTCATAGGATCCACTTCCCGCTATGAAATTTTGATAGTCAAATTTATATTTTTCCATTAATGCAGATTACGGAATTACGTAAAGTAGTGAGAAGGCACTAATAGATTTAAAATTCCATAATCAATTAGTGTTATCACTTTTGAAATGAAAATTATTCTGCTACTACTCAAAGATGTTGTCTTGTAGATGGCTGTCACTAATCCATTGATGAAACTTTTGGATTCTAATAAGCTAAAAGGAGCCGAGAACTATTTCGGATGGCAAATGAACATGCGCATTGTCTTGGAGTATGAAAAGTTGACTTATGTCACGATCAATCCACTGTCTGTTGATATCGATCCTGACTCCACTCCAGAAGAGCGAGAAACTTTTGATAGATGGAAGGATGATAACCTAAAGGTGAAATCCTACATCTTAGGATCTATGGTTCCAGATTTGCTGAGACAGTACATTGAAGTACCGAATGCTTGGAGCATCATGCGAACACTCAAGGAGTTGTTCGACGTAAATCAAGAGATGGAACTTTATCGAAGGTCTAAGGAATTGTTCCGTGCTGAACTCAAGGAGGGAGGAGCTATCGGCACTCATGTTTTGAACATGATTGACCAAATTTGATATCTTGAACGACAGGACATTGTGTTTGATGAAAGACTGGGCCGTAATTTGATTCTGTCTTTTTTACCTGGTTCTTATGCTGGCTTTGTATTGAATTTCCATATGCATTCGATGCAAGCCACATACGAAGAACTTCATAACATGCTTCACACGGCGGAGCAAGATTTGAAGAAAGACAACCCCACACTGTATCTCTATGGTGGAGCTAGCTCTTCAAAGACTTTTGGGAAGTCAAAGAAAATAAATATGAGGAAGAATAAGATATCAAAGAAAAACTCCAAGAAGCGCAAAGGCGTAAAACCGAAAGTAGCTCGTGATCAATGTCTACAATGCAATAAATCTGGACACTGGAAGAATGACTGTCCAGAGCTTAAAGCAGGACCCTCAGGTACGCTTTGTATTTTTCCAATTATTGACATCTCATTAGCCTTAGATGCAAATAATGGATGGGTGTTAGACACTGGCAGTCCCACTCATATTTGCAATTCCCTGCAGGAAATGAGGGTTAAACGAAGGCTGAATAAAGGGAAGATCCAACTTAGAGTTGGCAATGGCTAGACATTGGATGTCAAAGCCATAGGAACTGTTGTTCTAGATCTCCCAAATGGATGTAAATTAGATTTGCATGACTGTTATTATGTTCCCTCACTTATCAGACAAATAATATCGCTGCCAATATTAGATAAAGAAGGATATAAAATAAACATTAAGGATGAAACTTTATGTTTGTATGATAAAGATAATTTATTGAAATGTGAATTTTCTTTATCAAACGGTCACTATGCTTTGGAAACATGTAGAGATGTCTTTAATATAGAGAAAAATACAAATAGGAAGTCTGAACTAAATAATACTGAATTATGGCATATGAGATTGGGCCACATATGTGTTAGACGTCTATCCAAATTGGTAAAGGATGGTTTGATTGAAAATCTTACCTTAGATCCTTATCTGATTTGTGAGTCATGTATCCAAGGAAAGATGACAAATGCCCCATTTCAAGGTGTTGGACACCGTGCTAGAGATTTACTGGAGTAATACACAGTGATGTGCGTGG
This sequence comes from Zanthoxylum bungeanum, assembly GCA_019454045.1. Classification (NCBI taxonomy): domain Eukaryota; kingdom Viridiplantae; phylum Streptophyta; class Magnoliopsida; order Sapindales; family Rutaceae; genus Zanthoxylum; species Zanthoxylum bungeanum. The sequence continues at coordinate 23,883 of SKCR01040485.1, read as the reverse complement.
TCCATTAAATCATGCGCTCATGATGGTTCGACATACTTTGTGACTTTCACAGATGACAAGTCTAGATATGGATATGTCTTTCTGATGAAACATAAGTCGGAAATATTTGACAAGTTCAAAATATTTCGAAACGAAGTAGAAAAACAAATCAGTAAATTCATCAAATTCCTTAGATCAGATCGAGGTAGTGAATACATGAGTGAAGAATTCATAAATTATTTAAGGGAGAATGAAATTCTCGCCCAATATAGCCCACCAGGAACACCTCAACACAATGGAGTGTCTGAGCGTAGAAATCGTACTTTATTGGATATGGTGCGATCCATGATGAGCTATACATATCTTCCTTATTACCTTTGGGGTTACGCTTTATAAACTACTGCCTACATACTTAATAGGATTTCATCGAAAGCTGTTTCTACGACCCCCTATCAGATATGGTTCGGTAGAAATCCAAGTCTTAAGCATTTAAAGATTTGGGGTTGTCCTGCATACGTAAGAATTGCGTAGCGGGATAAACTAGCACCCAAAGGGTATAAATGTAGGTTCGTTGGATATCCTGATAATTCCATGGGATATCAATTCTACGATTCCGAGTAACGAAATGTATTTGTTTTTCCTTTGCAACTTTTCTTGAAAATCAATTTTTGAGAGAAAGTGGGAATTGTAGAGAGATTAAACTTGATAATTTACACTTGATAAGTTTGATCCCAACAATAAAGAACCTGAGATGGAACCAGAGATCCAACTAGGTGAACGATCTACAACACATGTTCTACGTAAGTCGAATAGAATATCAAGGCCTCATGAGAGACTATTTTTAACATCTGATGTGAGCTTTGATGTTCTCCTCTTGGAGGAAATAAATCCGACTATGTATAAGGAAGCGATATTGGATATCAATTCTGGAAAATGGCAGGAAGCCATGAAATCTGAAATGGATTCAATGCATGCCAATCAAGTCTGAGACTTAGTTGAACTTTCTGAAAGAGTTAAACCTATTGGCTGTAAATGGGTTTACAAAAGGAAGCGAGGGCCCGATGGAAATGTGGAAACCTTTAAGGCCCGACTGGTAGCGAAATGTTACACTCAACGTCCTGGGATTGACTATGAGGAAACTTTTTCACCTGTAGCCTGCTAAAATCTATTAGGATTCTTTTAGCCATTACTGCATATCACGACTATGAGATATGACAGATGGATGTGAAAACTGTTTTCCTAAATGGATTCCTGGAAGAGGATATCTATATGAAACAACCATATGGTTTCGTATCCAGCGAGACTTCAAACTTGGTTTGTAAGCTCCAAAAGTCTATTTATGGACTTAAACAGGCATCCCGAAGCTGGAATCGTCATTTTGATGAGATAATTAGATTATCTGGATTCATCAAAAACGAGGAAGAACCATGTGTTTATAATAAAGTTAATGGGAGCATGATAGTTTTCCTAGTCTTGTATGTAGATGACATCTTTATCATAGGAAATGATATAGGGATGATGCAAAGTGTGAAAGCCTACCTTTGCAAGAACTTCTCCATGAAAGATATGGGTGAAGCTTCCTATATACTAGGTATAAGGCTCTACCGAGATAGAGTCAGGAAGCTTATAGGGTTGTCACAATCGACGTACATAAAAAAGATGTTAGAAAAGTATAGTTTTACCAACTGCAAGGCAGCAAATGTACATTTCCGATACGGCATACATCTTTCGAAGAAAATGACATCTCAAACTGAGGAAGAGAGAGTTAGGATGTCTAACTTGCCATATGCTTCTTGTATTGGAAGCATAATGTATTCTATGTTATGTACTAGACCTGACATCAGTTTCGGCGTTAGTGTGACCAGCCGATATCAATCTGATCCAGGTAATGATCATTGGACAATCGTGAAACATATCCTAAAATATCTTAAAGGCACTAAGTATAAGTTTCTGACATATGGAGAAGATGAGCTACAAGTTAAGGGTTATACAGACTCCGACTTCCAGGGAGATCCAGATGATAGAAAATCTACATCAGGATATATATTTACCCTTAACGGTGGTGCAATTAGTTGGCGTTGTTCAAAGCAAGGCTCAACAGCTGATTCCACCATTGAGGCAGAATTTATAGCGGCTTCAGAAGCTGCTAAAGAAGCTGTTTGGATTAGAAATTTTATCACAGAACTTGGCGTTGTGCCTAGTATTGCAGATTCGATCCCGTTATACTGTGATAATAACGGAGCCATCGCACAGGTTAAGGAGCCGAGGGCACATTCCAAGTCTAAACACATGGAAAGGAAATATCGCGTAATTAGAGAGATAATTGAATGAAAAGACATATGGTCATGAAGGTTCAAGGACAAGACAACATATCAGACCGGCTTACAAAGGCCTTACCTCCTAAGTTATTCGATAAACATATGGAGGAGATGGGACTACGGTACCATCCAGATTGGCACTAAGCAAGTTGGAGTTTGATGTAGTTGATGCTTGGAGTGCCAATCCGATTTGTATATTTTATTATTTATTAATAAAATAACTACATTTTTCATTTCATATATTATAATGGTATTGTCATTATGCGTATTAAATTGATGTATCAATATGCTAAGAATGACATCGACCTTAGAATAGTCTTGACACTAGGTGTAAACTATTCTTAAAGTAAATATTCCTAGTCGTTGGTTTTGGAATACGGTCGAATTCCTATAACCTAGAAGACTAGCACATGTCGTATATTGGAATTGGAGTTCCAATGGTTTAACGCGATGTACCATGAGTTTTGGAAACTCGTATAAACATGTGAGTATTCGTTGGAGCGAATACTGAATGACTCATAGGTGATTCATAATAGTTGGAAGTACACACCACCGTCAATAGGAATATCCTCGAGTCGAGTAGCATATGTAATCTTTTGACTATAGGATAACATTGATTTTGTGTGAGATCCTCCAAACTTAGATGCCATGTATGTCAGAAACCTTTCATGGTCTGGCCTCTAGATGTTCGTTGGGTGTGGACCGATGCACTCAGTAATCAAGTACGAAGCAAGATATGATTTGTCGGCCCATATGTGTACCATAAGGGGTTTAGGTATCCATGTGAGTTAAGTCACGATTCTTAAAGACTTTGGCCAAAGCCGATCACCTAAGGTGGATCATATCAGTTGTAAAGAATCGTGGACATGTCGATATGAGATGTGCGCCTTGGAAACTTGACGGTATATTTTATGTTTCCTAAGCACAACTCGGATAGCTTACGATGGAGGGATTGTTAAACATATGTGATGACCTCAACTTGTATAGTTCAGAAAGGTCGTTCGTGTTCTTCGCGAATTCGGAGGTGGCCGAATTGCGTACATATTAGCTAGGCTTATATGACGAACGTGTCTGAACTTAGAGAGTCCCAATATGAAGTGTACTCGTTGAGCACTTGGGTAGCCATTTAATTTTTTGATAAAAGATAATATTCGATATTATAATTATCAACTAAGATAATCAAGTGTTAGTGGATAACATTGATTATTTACTTTGACCTAATTGAATTAATTGGATTAATTCAATAATTACACAAAGGCTTAATTGTAAAATCATAATTATCTATACCATTTGAGGATATTATGGTAATTGCAAGTATGTAATAATAGATGGTTTTGGCTTGGTTTAATTGGATTAAATCAAAGTGGCAAATATTTAACTAATCCATTTCCTAATCCTTGGCTTGATTTAATTGGATTAAATCTAAGGGGGAGACAATGGAGATTAATCACACCTAATTATACATATTTGGACAAATTAGATTAAGCTCACTTAAAAGTTGATTACAATTTTTATTAATTAAAAATTGCCTAAGTTTTGCTATAAATAGCAAGCTTTAGGAAGATTTTAATTACAAGTTCAAAAACAAGCATAAGCAAATTCTTGAGAGATTAATCTAAGTTAGAGAAGTGTTTAGAGAAGCTTGTGAGGTCTCTACAATATTTCATCTAGGAGAAATCAAGATTGGATCTTGAAGTGAAGCTTGGAAGCATTGGAAACAAGATTGGATCTTGAAGTCGAGCTTGCACACCTTGGAGGTTCTCTAACAATTTCAACAATGAGAAGTAGATTGGATATTGCATCAAGCTTACTAGGTAATGCTTGATCTTCTCCTAAGCTATGTTTATTTGTGTATTAGATGCATGATCACATAACTTAATGTTGAATAAGACTAATCAATTGTGTTAGGATACTTTAGAAGTATAAACACACATGCTTGTAATTAGGTTAAAGATGTTCATGTTGGACATGAAACAATTACTTAGAGTTTGGAACTCTAGATTAAAGCTTAGAGCTATGGCTACCATTCTAGATTCACTTGACCACCTTTAGGTGGACTAGAATTGTTCATGAGACATTTCTAATTGGGATTCTAAAATGGTTTGTGTATTGGATTCAAAATTTACGCAAATGTGTATTTAGAATAAATTTATGTTTTTGGAAAAATATTTGATATTTTAAAAAACTAGATTTTTATTTTATAACATGTGTTTATGATGGTTTTGAAATTAAAAATTAATTTTGGGTGTTTTTAAAGTGTTTAGGGAAGACCAAAAGTTGTTAGGGTCAAAGACCCTAATTGCTTCAGCTCATTGGAATATTAGCTGAAGATTTGAATCAATAAAAGCAATTGCAAAGAAATAAAAAGAAAATGAGACTGAGACTGACCTGATTGCTACAGCGCCGCGGGCACTGTGCGCGCGTGCACTGTAGCACGAGCGTACACCCATACGCGTGCGATGATTTTATTTTTGCTCGTTTTTGAGCATCCGGACTCCGATTCAGTCCCGGTTTTTCCCTATACACTCGTAATGGAATATAATATTTCATTAAATGATTTGAAATTACACCCATACTTGATATTCATGGGTTAAACCTATTTCCATTTCCCGGGGCACCGATCCGACCCTAGGGGTTCCACAACTGCCCCAACAATAATAACCAAATATTCTAAACTTCTAAAACTTCTCTCAGGACACTTGCGAGGGTGGTTGCCGCTTGGGTGATCCGCGTCTCGAGTATGACTTCAAAGATGTCGTGGTTTACTAATCTAGAAGCCAACCTACAAAACTAGCAAACTGGTTTGGTATAAGTTATAAAACCCAGTAAGTAACCATGCACAACAAAAGCATATAAGTCAAACATGTTATAACATTCACTATCTAAATATATATGAACTATCAAATCATTACGAGTTCAGAGTCATCAATTTTCTATTAATCTACTTAGACATCAATACATATAGGTTAGTCTAATATACCACATTCAAAGTATATAAAGCAAAACTTCAAACATCACAGAGTACGTTACCTAACATCAGCTCCATTCCAATCATTTGAGTCATGGAATTCACATGTTTATACTTTATCACGAATAAATATTTTTGAAATATCATCAAATCAGTAAGTCGAAAAAACTTTCTTTAATTAGATAATCTTATAATAGTTTAACATTCATGACTTATCGCGTTCACACATACCAGTTCAGAAACCATAGCTCACTTCTATTCCATTCATACAAATCCCATTTTCTAAATTCTTACTTAATACAAGCACATCATTTTCCTAAATCCTTAACTATAATTTTAAAACCTTATTCTATTCCTATTTTCCAACACTTAAACCTTATTTTCGAACACCATCCTTTTCCTAAATCCTTAACTATAATTTTAAAACCTTCCAATACTGTTCCGAAAAACTCGGGGTATTACATCCTCCATTCCTTATAAAAATTTATTCCTCGAAATTCCTCTGTCCTTACGTCTTGTCGGTCGGAACCGAATGTATGTACATTACAATCTTATCCTCATTCGCAAGTTATCTCACTTTACACCTTATCAAAGGTTACATATTTCATACATTAATACAAACTATGCTATTTCAAAATAAAATACATCGAATCAAATATTTAAACAAAAAATCCATCAAACTTATCATCTCAATTCAAACTCATTCATAGGAACACGGTCAATTCGTTTCAGATTCATCCATCATAGAAACATAAAGCCGCACACAAATCCTCTATAGTTAATCTCAATCATCATAACACAGGTTCTTCACATGCAATCAAATATAGTATCAAAAATGGCAAACATATGGATTTCAGTCCATAATCTGAAACGAAACTCATTCATTTCATATCATGTCATTTCACATCCTATTTGTAAACGCTATCAATATCAAAGTTTACTTACGTACATATCCAATCATACATACAACATTATATGGCTGACAACATTGCATACATAATCAAAAGATTTGAGACTAACTATAAACTTACATACATACTCTTATAACGAACATAATCTTTTATATCAACAAATACATCCATTATCAGAGCGAGAAGTGACATATAATCATAATACTCTGATGATATTGATAATCTGAAATCTGTCTTTTTTCTGATTTCATCAATATGGAAAATGTAAAACAATCTCTTTCAAAAATTAACTCGAAAACACATTTGAAAAAACTCTTTTACTGTAAACAAAATCAATTTAGAAATTCATCATCGTAAATCTATATCAAGCATCCAGCACGACTCAACTGGACGAAACATAACGAGCGCCCAATGATCCATTCCATTGAATAAATTTCCGTGCACGATAGGAATATACCTGCCGGACATGCGTAGCCATAATTAGAACCTGATCGTAATGTGTTTGACTTGTATTAATTATCATATGAATATAGGTAATTAACTAAGTTGAGCGTTTTACTCGACCATTAGAAAAAATTTGTAGATAACTTCGTGTTTTAGATTAATAATTCATTATAGTTTATCAATTATAAAGAGATGAGAAAGATTTAAGGGATTATTGTGGGGGAAGTTTTGATCCTAAATTCCTCTTATCTTACTATTTTCTCTCGTTTAAATTTGCTTTTCTTTTCCTTTGTTTTAGTAGTTAATACATTTTTCTTCAAAACCATTAGTTTAGATAAGGTTAGGGTTGGTAAAACTTGTTATTAGACATTAATAACAATTTATCGTGGGATCGATATTTTTATATTACTCGTGCGATACGCGCGCTTGCGTACTATATAAAATCGCGATAATCTAGCAAACTCGGTACCTATGCTACACTCATTTTAGTCCGACTCGATGAATTTAAAACCTCACATTCTATAAAATTGGAATGGATTAGCGGATTGACCCAAATTTTATTAAACCCTAACCATTATTTGTTAAACATCGATAATTTTACACTCCTCAACTGATAATCAAAGATATCCCATCCCAAATGCCATTTTATTTATAAAATAATAAAATTTCATAACTTAAAATTACTTATTCAACAATCGTACTTTATATTATTTGGATGTATAAAATATATGTAAGTTTAACCATTAATTGGACTTTTTCTTTAATTGGGAATCTAGTTAGATTATCATTTCATATTCAGATTCCTATGTCTATAAATGCCAAAAAGGAAAAATAATTTTTTTTTTCTTTCTAATTGTAGCCATAATGTCTCTCAATTTTAATACATAAAAGTGAGGTTGATGCCATGAATGAATATGAACAAAAGAAAAAGTACTTGTTTATAAAAAAGATTTTATCTTCTTGAAGTGAACACCCATTTGCTTCAAAAACAAGAAAAATATGTTTGTATGTATAGAAAAAGAAGATACTACTTTTGCTTTGTATATTGCAGCTGAGGCCAAAGAAGAAAATCAAGTAGATATTTTGTGGAGGAATTCTACATTTTTTTTAAAGATGAACGAGATATAAAACCATTAGAATGATGTAATTACACTGTCATAAAAACTCGAATATAAACTTAGGATATCTTAAGATTCAAGTTTATTTAGGATAAACTTAACAACATAAAATAATTATACATTATGTGTTTCCAGTAACTAATAGAAATACATATTTATATCTAAGATTACTTAGTAACATGAGGAATTACGAGTTCAGCGTGGTCTCCCTACCTCAGCCCCGGTACAAAATCGATGACTATATATTCCTAATTAAAAATGAAACAATATAATACATATTTTGTACATAAACTTTTACAACAACATAAATCAATCTAATACAAAATAACTAATAGATTTATGTAAAAATATTGAGAAATTCCGAAAAACTCCGGTCTTCACTTCAGATCTACACAATTAGTCCTCACCAAATCTTTTGTATGTTGAGAAAAGATTATTAATCTTGTATAAAATAGAAAAATAAAAACCAATACAGAAATTGGACATCTACCACTACAAAAAGTGGATCCATATATCAAAAGATCTGGACATCATCACACACAAAACAAACAAAAATCACACAGGATCACCTAGCTTCCTCCATGGAAGAGAGAAAAAAAGAAAAAAAGCAAAAAAGAAAAAGAAAAAGAAAAAGAAATTATGGAGAGGAATGACAGAAGGATGAAAGGGAGAAAAAAAAAAGAAGGTTTGTGTGGGGGGTGGGGTGGGGTGAGTAGATAGGGAATGGGGGCCGCCGCCACCACAAGAAATGTTGTGGTCGCAGAGTTGCAAAAAAGTTATAGTTTATATTATTTTACATGAAGTTTTGCATTGGACAGAAGAATGCTACATTTTATGTCATGTTATAGGATGTTTTGCATTGGGGCCGGTCGTGAATTGTCCTGAATTTTGAGGATTTTAAACAAATTCTTAAAATAAGATATTTATTGATAAATGATTTTAAAAAATATAAAAATCATATTATATATTTAAAAATTAAAATTTATTTAGATTTAAGGTACTAATTAATTTTGATTTTTGTGTGGATTGTCCCAAATGGCGACTATAATTTTTCCGAGAACATGTAGCATCAAGAGTTGACCAGTAGCAGGAGTCAGTTTATTATGTGATTTTTGTCATGTTAGACTTCAAAACATTTTTACACCAAGTGAAGTAGTTGCAAAGAAATTTGTCAATTTCATTGGTAATGATAATATGATCGAATATTTTAAGTATCTGATATTATTTGACTGAAAAGATTACTCGATATCTAAAGTATATTGATAATAGTTAAATTTCGCTTTTAAAAATATATAATTAAAATTTAATTTCGGTCAATTATGGTTTTCAATATCATATGCGACAGAAAAAATAACATATATCTTTTATTAGTAAAAGAAGAAACAAATGTAAAAAAAAAAATGATATTAGGTATCGAAAATTGGATATCTTTCGATTGTGATTTTTTTTCTTATTTTAGATAATTATCCAAAAATTTTGCATATCCGACCCATTACCATCTTCATCACACCCAAAAATTTCTCACATGGAAGTTCCAATCATTAGAATAATTTGAACATATCATTTGGTATGCATATTTTTGTTTGTTTCCTCTTCTCCAATCTCCAATTTCCTGTTGAACACTTTATAAGAAGCCATTTTGCAATCATTTCCTTCCCATGGCAGTTCCATTCCTCCGTATTATCTGTGATTTCGGAGAGGGCTCCAGATAATTACTTGGTTGCATGCTCAAAATTCAAAGTTCTAAGAAATGTTTGGGATAATTATATGATGGCGTGGGAGCCAAGTAAAGAAAATGCTTTTGAATGCTAATGTGAGAAATCAATGTCACCTTGTCTGAAAAATGTTTTGGATCATTTTCTGTGGGGACTCGAGTGCTGCATATTCTAGCTGGAGCAACTCATCTGAACTTAGTCGCCAACCAAGAGCACCCAAATTTTCCTCAGCTTGTTTTACCGACTTGACTCCGGGTATTGGTATGGTTCCCTTGCAGATGCACCAGTTTATCGCAATCTGCAAACAGAAACTCTTACATCAGGCATACCGCCTCCGGAAAAAATAAAATAAATAGTAATTACCAAGGATTACGGGTGTTTCATCTCAACAAGAACAAATATCATTGCTCAATGAAGCAGATTTATCCATCAACTTTGCAGGATTCAACACTTTACATGCTTAATACTCAGAAAGTTTATAAAAGACGAGAAAATATCGTAGAACAGCCAAAAAATTGATGGAGTGCTCAATAAATGCGAGAAGAAAATATCAAAAAATTGTTCAAAACAAATACCTGCGGTATGGTTTTTCGCCGTCTTTCTGCAATTTCTTGTAGAGTGCTCAATACAGGCTTCAATCCAGGAAGGATTTGTCTGAATAACAAAGCCCTGATAGCAGACAATGCATTCTCTATTGTGACAAAAGCAATGAACAATGCAAGAAAATAATAAAGAAAAAGAGGGGCTAATCTTTCACTATGCTGTCAGGCAGGCAAGACGACTCGCATAAGTACTACCTAAGCGCCACCCAAACATCAATTTTCACCGATCAAAGGGTGGGTTGAATAGTCAAACATATAAAATTTTATATAATATATGAAAAGTCATAACTTTAAGTACCTAAGCACTGCCTAAGCAGTTATTTGAAAAACTTGCCCAAGCGTTGCTTAGGTGACACCTTTAGTAGCATTGGTCTCACCCATTTTTCCCAATGTTTTCAGAACCGGACCGAGGATCGAACCGTTGATGTAAAAGGTTCAACGGGTTATTGGTTCGACCGGTTGAACCGTGTCCAAAAAACCGGCAAAACCGGCTTACGTAATAAATAATTTTATTTATTTATAAATCAGAAAATAAAAAAAAAAAAATTTGGGCCTGTTTTTTGTCAGACCGGTTTTTTACATTTGATCAGATTGGACTCACCGCCGGTTCTAAAAACATGGATTTTTCCCTTGCAAATATTTATAATGAATAAAAGCAATACCGAGGTCCACATGGAAGTTTGGAAGGTGTATATTTCCCAGTAAGCATTCCAAGTCCCAGAGGGCTGTAAGCAATCAAGCGGATACCCAGAGAGTCGCAAATATTCTTGATCTCCAGCTGATTTTCTCCCATGCTCAGCAAAGAAAATTGTACCTGAAATGCGAGGTCTTCTTAAATGTAAGATACAATTTTATGATAAACTGTACATAGGTTAATGTTGGCAGGCTATGTAAATGCAGCATGGTCTGCATCAAATGCATGGTCTTATAAAAACCTGAGTAAGCTCATGTGGTTTTGGCTGGGGAACCTCAAAGAAACTAGGCCAACTGATCCTGTGAAAGCCATGAAAAAAATATCGATGAAATTATATAAACTTGTTTTACCTGAGCTGAGCATAGGGGGACTCCTCGAGCTGTGAGGTAATCATGTATCTTCACAAGCTGGCTTGGTCCATAGTTGCTCACCCCAACTGCTCGAACTAAACCCTGCATGTTACCATTTCTATGAGTTTTAACAATTTTAACATCGATATTGTAACTTTATTTTAAGAGCAATTGGACATGTAATGGATTCATATGTTTGCTAAACAAAACAAAATGAAACCAATACTTGCAGGGGCATTAAGATGCTATTATTTCAACTTCCTACTTCTGACTTAAATTCTGGAGCCGATTCTTATAATGTGCAGTGAACAAAAAATAATGATATCTGCTAATTAACTGCCTCTACATTTTACTGTAAATAATGGTAACCTTCTCGTACATTGCCACTAAACCATTCCAAAGAGCTAATTCTTGTGGAGGAGCATAATTTGCAGTAGACCAATGTAACTGCCCAATTCCAATTTGTTCAATCTGAAGACGGTCAAGAGAGGCCCTGGAAAATGATTCTTCATCAGATTCTATAGCCCATCAAGATTGATGGTATAAACTAATTTGGAGATTTTTTTTCCCTTTTTTGGTGGTAACAACTCTTAAAGTAAATTTTCGGTCGAAAAAACCATATGATAGTACTATCTACTCATTGAAAAAGGAAAGTGAGGATAGATACCTGCAGGCTTTTACAAACTGCCCTGGTGTTAGACGCCATGGGTATGCCGCAAACTTGGTAGCAATCACAATGTCATCTTGTATCCGTTTTTGCCCTGAGAATACACCCATTTATAAGCACATTAACCGGAAACCTTATCACATACAAGTCAATAAGTCTTAATCAATGTCTGCAAATATAGGTGATTGAAAGCAAGGTCTAATGGTAAAACAAAGAAAATGATCAATTACATATGATAAACTTAAACTAATCATCTTGCCAAATATGCCAATCAATCAATTTCTCTGGTAATTCAATGGACTCAAACATTAGGTGTGTAAAATTAATCGAGTAATCTTCATAGCTTGATATACAGCATTCAAATCGTCAACCACTCAAAGAGCTGTTCTTAATGCTTCTATCACCTGAAAAATTTCAACCACTTGCCCACCAAGGGGGAAACTCAACTGGTTTGGCCTTTTGCAGTGGCAGTAAGAGTTCAAGGGTTCAATCCCCCTCACACCAAGTTTGGAGCACTATAAGTTTAATTTTGAGGGTGAGATTGGGTGGGGTGAGTATTTGTTTAACATCAAGCAGTATGGCCCGAAATCAACAGTATGGTTCAGGACACTACACTTTTTCTTATTTTTTTTTTTGTTTTTGTTTAAATCGTTGGAAACCGCACCGTCAAACTACCTCTTCCGGGCTTAAGCGGAGCAGGTAAAATCCTCGGCTGTCCCAGGCTCTTACAAGAAATGCATTCCCTGGATTCGAACACAGAACCTCAAGGTGAGATCCCGAGCCTTACACCACCAAGTTACGCCCCTTGGGGACTTAGGACACTAGACATTAACTTCCTAAGAAATTTTAATAACGAATGATCAATGTGTTAAAGCAAAATTGTCTTCCCAAAAAATATACAAACAGTGAACAACGAGGCACGCATATAATCAAATTAAACCAACATTAACACTTGGCTGACTGCATTCAATTAGTAACTGTTCGTTATTTAATTTGAACTCTAAAAGGGTTTCTATTTCTCAAAGTGCCAAGGCAATAACAAAAATAGTTCCCAACTCTTTATGTATGAGAATGAAAGTGCACTGAACAAAAGCCTAAACTACCATCTCATCTAAACCACTTGAAAGCAGACTTTAAATGTAACAGTTAAAAGGAAGGCAGGTGCGGCCTACCCTAAATTTTGGGGCCCTATGCGAGTTTTTAAAGTGGGTTATATCATAAGGTATAAAAAATAAGGAAAATGACACACAACTACCCAATAAATTGTCATAACAACACTTTAGTCCCAGTAATTTTAAAAATACAAGCTTTAGTCTCTGTAATTTTAGAAATACAAGCTTTTTTTCCTATAATTTCAGAAAATACAAGCTTTAATATTTGCAGTTAATTATTATTTCTTTTATTAATCATCCCTATAGTCCACGGTGTGCAAAGTCTCGTGTATTGGATTATCCTTTTTGCGTTACTTTTCGTTTAATTTTTAAATAAGCTTTTACTATATTTGGACAATTTTTTTGATATTCAAATCATATAAAAAGTGATCCAAAATTAGCAGAAAATTGAAAATATTTAATTTCTAAAATTACGGTGACTAAAATGTAGTTATGATAATCATTAAGTTAGTTGGGTGTGGTTTTCCCTAAAAATATATATATAAAAATAAAAAACTAACCAGGAATTTCGCTGATAAATTTTCCAAGAAGCTTTTCACTCTTTCCATTCAACCTGCCAGTCCCATAAGAATCAGCAGTATCAAAGAAGTTGATGCCATTATCCACAGCCAAGTTAAAGGTTTGTTGAAGCTGAGTGTCCATTGATTCTTCATATCCCCAAAGAAACTGGTTTCCCCAAGCCCAGGTTCCAAACCCCATTGGAGAAGCACTCAATGGTCCCATCTTCACCTGCCCATTGATCTCATCTCATCATATCATATTTTTACACACTTTTTTTTTTTTCAAATAAAGGGGGAAAAAAGAGAATATAATTAGTATGATTAATTAAAATACCTTTTCCCATGGCCAAAAGAGAGGAAGCTTAGGAGGCTTGAAGAGTGGAGATGAGATTGCTTTTGAAGAATTGAAGCAGCTAAAATAAGCTGTGGGTGTCGAGCTTGAGAAAGCCATGTTTTACTACTTGGTACTAAAATTCTCAGACAAATCCGAAGATAGCCAAACACTGTTTCAAGTGTGTTCTGGCTGTCTTGTGTGTGGTCGGTATTTGATTTCTTGGCGCTTTTTATCTGGTTTCACTTTCACTTTAACGAAGTTTTTACCAATTTTTATGTATATTTTAAATTTGGCTCTCGTATTTATATTATTTATGTCATAGCCTATTAAATTTTATAATTTCTTTTCATTATGGTCCTCACAGTTTAGGGATAACGGAAAATCCCGAATCTTAATTCCGAGATTCTGGAAATTTTTTTATTCTAATTTTTGAATTTTTGTCAAAAAATTTCGAATTCCGAATCCATAATCAAGATGAGATCAGAATTGATAATTAAATCTCGGCCCGTCCCGATTAATTGCTCACTCTATTATGATTTACAATTAATCATGGGGTAATACTTGATGAAATGGGGGTGTTAACAAATGGCTTTAAGCTCGAAGCAGATTGTGGAAATTCACTTCAATATTTTTGAATTGGTTGTTGTTGTCAAATGGTTTTATCCTACTCTCTTTGCTCCTGTTTTTGCTTTTTTCTTTTTCTTTTTCTTTTTCTTTTTATCTATCATCACTCACGCTTCATGAAGCATCATGTAATTGAAATTTGCTTACTTTATTCTTCAATGTTGTATAACTTCAATTATCTGTTAAACTTAATTAGATCACTTTTCTCATGTTTCTCAATCCATAAACTTGAAACGAAAATGATTCGTAATATTAAAACTTTTACGTTATTAACTTCTCACTAGAATAATTTTACCGTTACATCAAGACTCATCTTCCAAATAAACATATATGTATATATGTATATCTCAAATCTAGCTGAAGTTTAACCAGTGTGAGGTGCTGGTTGTCGATGGATCTAAGAATAAGAGGCCACCCGAGTCTATGAACACTTTGGCAGATGATGCTGCAGAAATGCCTACTTCCTGTGCTCCGATTTCATCAATGTTCAATCCTTTGTGTTGAAGTTCTTCCTCCATGATCTCAGGCTTAAACTTGGTAGTAGTTCCTTTGTTTGAACTGCCCTTATTCTCACTTCTTTTGATCAAATCCTCGACGCCATCAGAAGATTTTCCCAGCTGTTCATTCAGCAACTGCAACTGCAAATTATTCAACAGAAATTCATTGGTGCTGTTAATGCAGTTTAGAGAAAAGAGTAAAGAGAGACACACTTGAATTAGAGTGGTTCGGTAATTTACCTACATAGTGATTAGTGACAACTGACAAATGGACCCTTTTTTTTTTAAAAAAATGAATTTAATTTCAACCCAATTTCCATTTGCCTCCAATAGAATTTGTAATTTGTCTCCCATGCTCGAATATAAGACAAAAGAAGTAGGAAATTATATTTTCATCACTAAAATCAGGGCGGTCTCCTCCGCTCCAACAACTAACCAATTTATTTCTGTATCATAATTATATGATCCACAATCAAAGAGATTAGAGAAACATTTTCTGGTTATAAACTAGTAAAGTTATTACTTAATTACCTCTAAGAGCAAGGACTCTTTCTCTTTGATTAAGGATTCAAAACCAGATGCTAAGCTATCATAATTATCTCTGAGTTTTGCATAATCAAGCTCAATCTGTTTTGACTTCCATCTAGCTCTTTTATTCTGAAACCAAATAGCAACCTGGCGTGGTTGCAGCCCAAGCTCTCTTGCTGCTTGCATCTTCTTCCTTGGTTCAAGCTTCGTTGACTCTGCAGATTCGAATATAGACTCCATTAACCTTATTTGTTCATCACTAAATCTTCTCTTGCTCTTCTTTTCTTTTTCTGGTGGAGCTGCACAGTCTTCTTTTCTCTCCATCAGTATTATTAATTCATTTATTTTAGGGAATTTTTGAGTCTCTATCCGCAGCTATAAATAGAAATATCTTTATATTTATTTTTATGGTGATAGTGATTTTTCTTTACAAATTGGGTAAAACTCCTATGTATTCTCTTTTACTTCACTATCCATGATCAAGGAGATGTTAAAAATTGAGGTGTTGTGACAAAGACGGCTATCTAGAGATCAAAATTCGATCTAAAATTTACAAAAGTTTCAATTTCTAAGTTATTATATGATTTTTTTAAAAAGTGTTGATATTTTACTTACGAAAAAGATTTGTGTGGGACATGCATATGGATGACGTGATATGATCAATCAGTAATGATTCGATAAATATATATTAAATTTATAATTAATTAATAATAATAGAGAGAAAAATTTATTGACATATATATAATCATTGAACAGACATGTCCCATGTAAGGTTTTTGCTTTAGTTACAAAGGTGTTTGATGTAATTCAAATACCTTATGAAAAGGTGTTACAATAGATGAGTTGTCCTCATTACTACAGGCCTTAGCCTACACAATGCAATCTAATTAACGATAAGAATGGTGACTCATCAATAGGGCAACTTCATTGAGCATACGTTTCCAAGGTACAGTGTCCTTGCAAAATACAGGTCGGAAATTCCACTATTAAATTACAAAATTCGAGATTAAATGAAGTAGTTTTATATGTTTTAAATTCTTATAAAGAAATGTATCATATAGATAAATGATAGCTCTCAATTGATTAGTGGTAAATTATAGGAATGTTAAATGGATCGTGTTTGTAAAAATTCAATTATAATTCAAGTATTGTTTATTTAAGTTCGAATATGGAAAAACATAATAAAAATATTAAAATTTAAGAAATTAGTTTTTTTGTTTTTTGTTTTTAAATTTTGAAAACATTAATAAAAAATATTTGGATTGAGGATAAACTATTCCAAATCCAATTTGCCAACCTGATAAATTAATTTTTCTTTCCTTACATGTAGAGATTGATTTTCTACTAATTATTTGGAAGTATTGAGCCTGTTTTAAGTTCAAATATCAAAACTATTTTTCTCTCAATTATTACGAGGGGCATTCTCAAACTAATATATGGGCATGCATTTATTCAACGAAGATATGTATTATATTTGATAGGGGTGATCACGATTTCGGGTCAAACTGTAACCCGACCCGAACCGTACCAACCCGAGCCGCACCGCGCGGTTTGAAAAAAAAATTAAAAATGATTTCGGATCAATCGGAACCGAACCGTAAATTTCGGGTCAGTGTGAGGTTTTGACCCAACCGCGACCCGAACCGCCCAAAACCGTAAATTTTGACTCAAACCGCAACACGAACCGCCTAAACCGCCGACTCGCATTCAAATTCGATATTATTTTATATTTTTCTTCTTCTTTAACCATGAAATTTAAGATATTTAATGATCATATGACAATATGCAATGTATAAATGAAAATTATGTATTTTTTTCTCTTCAATTATTATGTAAAAACACACAAAATTTCCTATAAAAATTTATAATCCAAACCGCCGACCCGAACCGCCCAAACCGCTAAACCGCCCAAACCGCTAAACCGCCAACCCAAACCGCCGCGGTTTTCCTTATCAAATTTGCGGTTTCGGTTTCTAATTTCCCAAACCGCCAACCCGCGCGGTTTGAAGTGAAAAACGAAAAAACCGACCCGAACTGCACCGCGAACACCCCTAATATTTGATATTGTGATTAGATATGTGGTGAGATGATAAAATTATATATTAAAACATAATTTTTAAGTATTTGATTAATGATAAAAAAAATTATGATTATTAATCTTGATTTCTAAATTTTACTCACCACCAAAATATTAAATAAGAAGACCGAAATTAATTTTTAATATAAAATAAAAGTATATAATATTATTTGTGAATTATCATTTAATCACCAAATTTTTCAATGGCAATATCAAATGATGGGTGCCCCCCAAGCATCAATCCCCCCTCTTTTTTGTTTTATTTGTTTAATAAATATTATAAATTTCCTATTTATTGTTATTTATTTTGTGTTCATTTATTCATTTTAATTTATTTAACACTACTTATGTATAATAGAAAATATTCTCTTGTATGTTAGAAAAATATATTTTCCAAGAAGAATACAAGTAATAATATAAAAGTTACACTTAAAAATATAAAAACACAAATTCTAGTTTATGTTGCCTCCAAAGTCTCATCCTAGCGCACTTGGTGATATACACAATGCTTCATACCATAATTGTGTTGGACAATTATGACCCATAGCGTCACTATTTGTACAGATTATGGTGTTGTTGTACAAATTAACTATGTGACCAATGATATTGCTCTCTTATCATTTGTGATTAGATCACCAAGATATATAAATGATAAGAGGTCCCCATGATTTGTTCATGGATTGAGAATGATATGAGACAGTATCAGTCCACGAAGGATAAATTATTAAATATCCCTAGTCAGAGTATTATCGAGATTGGACATCGATAAATGTGTAAAAGACTATTATTACACTTGTGCGCGTTGTGAGGGCACAACGACATAGTTCTCATATATTTGGGTATAGGATACTCATGCAAGTGTAATAGGAGGTTGTGTTTTACCGATGGTACGGGAAACAGCTTCGCTCTGGATAGTCCCCCTCGGAATTCCATTGGTAGTATGACTATGTGTCTATGGAAGTCCGAAATCAGGGTAGGTGTATTTGGTTTTAACCTGAGACTTGCACCGCTAATACTTACGACAATCAATATACTTTGGTTTTGGTCGTCCAGGGCTTTAACCGGTTTCTGTGTACGCCTCTTCTGGGTATATCGAGAATCGTAGTGTGTTGGGTGTGATGTCAAGACGGAAGTATCACTCCAGTCATATGGAGATGATGGTCACGTAGGATACGGGACTGGTTCTCTTAAATGCTGCAGCTATCGGGATATTATGACTAGGTCATGTATATCCGATTATAGAGACTAGTTACCAGACATCCGATATGTGCTTCGTACGGGGCAGACACAATTCCAGCCCCAGGCCTAGCACGTGATCATCCGATACTGGATCGACATACACAATACTACGTATACTACGCCTGATATAGATCCTTATATTCATGTATGGATATTTCTGGAGAATTGGGTAGGCATGGCGCTTTGCTAGAAGCCAACCTTGTCTTGTAAATCGGTATAAACGTAGTACTAGGTAGTTACGTGTTCGGATAGTTCGACGACCGAATTTACTGCCAACATATCCGGGGATCTCATGTGTCGCTTCCGAAGATTCTACCGAGTACTCGACAGAGGGTTAGAGGCTCGCCGAAAAATAGTGGGAGGCAAGAATTGAATTTGCAATATTCGTTTAATTACTTGTCATACGCGCTCAAAACAAATATCATTTGTCAAATTAATTAAATGTTAGTTGGACTAATATTTAATCATTATTTTTATTAACAGTTGGACTGTATTCAAACTATTCATTTATATTTGATTATATAATTGGATTATAATAATCAATATATTTGATTCAATTAATTATAGTTGATTAAAATAGTTGGACTATAATAATCATTATAATAAATAGTACCTAAATCGTTGATTAAAATAGTTGGACTATTAGAATCAAGATAAAATTGAAAGATTGACATTTAAAACATAATCCTAGGGAAAATGTATTTAAATGGTTTAATTTTCAAAATTGGGAAATTTTAGGATGGTCTTGGAAACTAATAAGTTACTTTATTTGATAAAATAACATATTAGGCCTAAGCCCGGAGTTAAGCAAATAGTAGAGCATGGTCTTTGGAAGATTCATGTGATGATAACCTTAGTGCTTAATCCATTAAGCTTGTCGCAGTAGACTGCTTAATTTCTTTGTCAGAACTAAGGGTTAGATCCTTAAAGTATGATAATGAAATTGAAGGATCTTCATAAATCTATACTTAGATTTTTAGAAGTACTAAATTGCAATACATAACTCTTGGAGAGTTAATGACTATTCTCAAGGAGACAAAGTCAAAATTTGCAATAAGGCAAGTAGCGCAAGGCGCACCTTACTTCGATATTCTAGAAGGCCAAAGCTTGGCCAAAGGCTTCTAGAGTATGAAAAGGGCAAAGGCAAAATCATTATAATCTTTTGGGAAGATAAATGACATATCCCAAAATGTCTGCCTAAATTGTGGCAAATGGGATCGCGGAAGCGTGACTGCCGTTTGGACAAAGCAGACATGAAGGAATTGAAGAACAGGCAAGGCTCTGACTTCAAATATAATTGTCATAAATATATTCACTACTAGTATTAAAATTGGATTTTAAATACTTAGTGTGATACATAAATATATACTGTTGTTCAGAATCTGCTATGAGCAGGATACTGACTTCAGTTGATATTTATCTGCGAATCAGAAATGGGACGAAAGTCGCTGTTTCAACCGTAGATACCTAAGTTTAGGGACTACCCGCTGGGTGTGTACTTAAATTTAGAATCTGTTATAATGTAGCTAGTTTGACTAGAAACATTATCTCTATATCAGTGTTTAACCCGCTGCGGGTGAACCTTTATATTCTAGAACACTAAAGTGTTTTATTTTATAAGATGATATTGAGATAAACACATTAGATGTGAATAACAGCATTGATATTTTGAATATAAATAAATCTCAAACATAAACATGACAAACAAATAGCTCAAACTGATTTGATCAGAAGAAACTTGGTTGTGGCATTGTTGTCTAGGACACAATCAAACAATAATCATATATCCGCACTTTTGAAGAGTGGGTACTAGGACTGTTTTGATTCCAATCAAATAAAGTCTACGAATCTAGTTTTTTGGGCAAAGTGCCTATAACACATTTACTTGGTAAAAGTGTAAATGCCACCGATCTGTAAGCCCTAGTTCATAGTGAAGCAAGTGGGCCTATGTCTAGCTAGGCTAGATGTGGATATGAATATTTCGTGACCTTTACGGATATTGCATCGCGTTATGGTTATGTGTTTCTTTTGAAACACAAATCGGAAACTTTTATAAGTTTCGACACGAAATAGACAAACAGATCGGCTAAAGTATTAACCGTCACGGTTAGACCATGATGAAAATACTCAAGCAATAAGTTTCTAATACTTGAAAAAATATAGTATTCTTTCAAAGAGGACTCCTCCTGGAACACGTCATTCTGACGGTGTGTCCGAACTGAGTAACCGAATTTTGTTAGACATGATAAGGTTAATCATGAGTCGCTCTGAGCTACCATTTCCTTCATAGGATAAGCATTTGCAGTGCAGAACTTATTTTGAATAAGGTTCCATAAAAATCTGTTTGACAGATTTCATATTAGATATGAACAGGAAAGAATCCAGGTTTCTCATTCCTGAATATTTGGGATGCTAGGCATATGTTTGGATGATACCAAACTAAAACCCAAATCGGATAAGTGCCAAATTGTAGGTTATCCTGGGATACCAAAGTATAGTACTTATACAACTCACTAGAGAACAATGTAATTGTTGCTCGCCATGCGGTTTTCCTAAGAGGAATACCGATATGCAGTGGTAAGTGGGAGGATAGTAAAACTCGATGAAAATCGGAGTAATACTGTCCCAGGCACCGATTCCTTAATGGAACACAAACAGTTCATCAAGGATGAAACTGTACCAGTAATCTTCGAATACACAAGAACCACGTAGGTCGGAAAGAGTCAGAAAATAACCTGAGGTATGGCTTTCTGATCTCACCTCATAAAGATGTTAATCTTATTGAGGTATACCAACTGACTACATATGAGGAAGTGATACAAGGTATCGACTCCCTAATATGAAAAAGTTCCATGATATCCGAAATGGATTCCATGTAAATCAAAAAGTTTGGATACAAGTTGATGTACTGCAAGACATTGTGCCTATTGGTACTATATACATCTTCAAGGAAGATATACATGGATGACAACATACCAACGTATAAAGCTAGGCTTTTAGCGGAAATGTATCGTTATCAACATTGTGTTGATTATGACGAAACCTTTTACCTGTTGCCATGGAAAATCCATTTGGATAATGCTTGCTAATGCTGCATGTTTCATTTATGAAACATGTCAGCTGAACGGGAAAATCACTTTCCTTAAACGTAAACCTTTTGGAGGATGTTTACAACATCCTGTCGGTTTTGTCGTACCATAACAAGCAAACAAGGTTTGCAGGTTATTCGATCCATGTTTGGATTGAAGCAAGCATAGGGTTCTTAGAATTATCGTTTTGATGTAATCATAATAGTTTATAGTTTAATTCAAAACGAAAATGATTCTTATGTATATAAGGAGGTTAGTGGGAGCGCACTGACAGTGGCTGTCCTATAAATAATGATAATAAATCATTTCTTGGAAATGATATTCCCATATAAACAATCGGCGAAAGCTTGGCTTTCGAGAAAACTCTCTGAGAAATCGTACATTGAAAAATGTACGTGACCTGGTGTCTCATACGCTTTGAGCATATGGATTCACAAACAGGCCAATCCAAGTGATAGTCACTGGATTGATGTTAAGAACATCCTTTAGTATCTTAGAGAACTAAGGATGCTGTCTTATACTATGGAGATAGAGAACTTGAAGTGACTGGGATCACTGTAGCAAGTTTCTTAACCGATAAAACGACTATAAGTCGCAGACGGTACTATACAATTTGAATAACGGTACAGTGAGCTGGAAATCTTCCAAGCAAGATACTATTACCGAATAAACAACAAATGCGGGTTATTGCTGCAGCTGAGGCTGCAATAGAAGCCTTCTGGGTCGATATAATCTAATTAGATTAGATATAGTTCTATTAGCAGCTGAGCTAGGCTACAGCACAGGCTAAAGAATTAACGGTCTCATCAACTATCCAGATATATACTTCGATATTCATCTGATTCGTTCGGGTCATACATCATGACGATGTAATGATCGTATAAATCGCATCAGACGATAATCATGTAAATCCGCTGACGAAAGCATTTCTCAGCAGTTTGAGCCAACCGTACATAGTTCGGGTGTCAGAAACTCGAGTGACTGGCTATAGGCCAAGTGGGAGATTGTTGGACAATTATGACCCATAGCGTCACTATTTGTACTGATCATGGTGTTGTTGTACAAATTAACTATGTGACAAAGGAGATTGCTCTCTTATCATTTGTGATTAGATCACCAAGATATATAAATGATAAGAGGTCCCCATGATTTGTTCATGGATTGAGAATGATATGAGACAGTATCAGTCCACGAAGGATAAATCATCAAATATCCATAGTCAGAGTATTATCGAGATTGGACATCGATAAATGTGTAAAAGACTAGTATTACACTTGTGCGCGTTGTGAGGGCACAACGACATAGTTCTCATATATTTGGGTATAGGATACTCATGCAAGTGTAATAGGAGGTTGTGTTTTACCGATGGTACGGGAAACAGCTTCGCTCTGGATAGTCCCACTCGGAATTCCATTGGTAGTATGACTATGTGTCTATAGAAGTCCGAAATCAGGGTAGGTGTATTTGGTCTTAACCTGAGACTTGCACCGCTAATACTTGCGACAATCAATATACTTTGGTTTTGGTCATCCAGGGCTTTAACCGGTTTTTGTGTACGCCTCTTCTGGGTATATCGAGAATCGTAGTGTGTTGAGTGTGATGTCAAGACGAAAGTATCACTCACTCCAGTCATATGGAGATGATGGTCACGTAGGATACGGGACTGGTTCTCTTAAATGCTGCAGCTATCGGGATATTATGACTAGGTCATGTATATCCGATTATAGAGACTAGTTACCAGACATTCGATATGTGCTTCGTACGGGGCAGACACAATTCCAGCCCCAAGCCTAGCACGTGATCATCCGATACTGGATCGACATACACAATACTACGTATACTACGCCTGATATATATCCTTATATTCCTGTAAGGATATTTCTGGAGAATTGGGTAGGCATGGCGCTTTGCTAGAAGCCAACCTTGTCTTGTAAATCGGTATAAACGTAGTACTAGGTAGTTACGTGTTCGGATAGTCCGACGACCGAATTTACTGCCAACATATCCAGGATCTCATGGGTCGCTTCCCGAAGATTCACCGATGACGTATGACTCGC
>SKCR01040484.1:0-42435 GCA_019454045.1 Zanthoxylum bungeanum | reverse complement strand
TCCTGATAAGTGATTGTTTGCAAGACTCAGCAATTTCAGTCTCCCCAAGTTACCAATGTCTGAGGGCAAGACACCTATTAAGGCATTATCAGAGAGATCCAGAGACTCCATAGGTGGATAAGAAGGGAGAAATAATAATTCACTTGCATGTGAGCTTCGAAGAGGAATAGGGCCACTAAAACCATTTCCTGAAAGGTTCAGGTTTGTCAAGGTCATTGAGGAGAAAAAACAATCAGGAATGAGCCCATTAAGTTCATTCAAACTGACATCAACAGTGACCAATCTTGTAGATGTCTCCAGTAGAGAAGGTAAGGTGCCTGCTACAAAATTATTCCTGAGATTGAATGTACTTAATCGATCAAACTGAGAAGTCAAGTTTGGTAAGGTTCCAGACAAATTGTTTGAACTTAAATCAAGAAACTCCAAATTGGCTTCCCAATTCTGCATAATGGAGATATCACCAGAGATCATATTTCTGCTCAAATCCAACATTACACAGCTTTTCAAAGAAGTGGGCAGAGTGCCTGACAAACTATTTGATGACAGATTCAGAACACTCAACGTACTAGAGTTAATTCCATGAATTGAACCTGTAAACGTGACTTGAGAATATTAGACACTTGGATCATTCAAGAATTTAATGTTATCATAGAAAAAACATTACAAATGGACAACTGCTTGAGTTTTGATATTGTAAACATCATTGTCTTCAAACAATATAAATAGGACATGCAACTTACATCAGCAAACAATACTTTTAGTCCTTGTCCCTACAAGCAAGACATGACAAATGAGAATACACAACCAAACTTCATATTTTCCATACAAATAACCAAGACAAGTATATGCAACTTGTACGAGGAATAAGTTATTCTTTTGCGTTAACAAAAATAATTAATAAAATGATCATTTAAATAAGACTAGTACAGAAATACTTGACAAAATCTACAATAAACTTAGTTAAGAAGCATTTTTCACCAAACGAAGTTACACATCATACGGCCCAAAATACAACAAAGAAATACCAATGATCAAAATACAAACCAGAATGAATAACTTTTACACCACATGAAAGATGGCTACATATTAAATAATTCTGCTGGTAAATGGAAAACTAAAAGATAGAAGAGTGAACTCCAGAGCAACGTAATTTATAAATATTTCTTATGTTCATAGACATAGAGTTTATCCTTTATCAAGCAATTAATTCTGTTGTACAAAGCCACTCAAGTAAAACCATTCATGAAGCAATATATAGCCACTAAAATTTATGTTAGTTCTTCACTTCTCTAAGCGATGAACAACCTAATGTTTCTAAAAAATCTACAGCGCTAGTTCATGGCCATCCTCTGGGCACAAAGAAATATATAACATTTAGTGAAGGGAATTTCGAGGCCTCGCCAAATAATAACTGAAAATAATACTGAAAAGGGAATTTCAATGATCCACCTTTTCAAGGACCAGGCTGACAAGATTCTAAGAACTTCTCAAAGTAACATGTGATCCATTGTATTTGATTTCTCTAGACTGCCAAGTGGTTGACAGGCATCCAGAGGCAGATGTTTGCTTTACAATTCAAAAGGGAATAAAAACAGGGATATAGTAGCATTGAGGTTCAAAGGTCACCAATTACATATCTATTTGATAAAATCGGAGAATCTGCCAGAATCTGCCAGGATATCTGGACAGTTTTAGCTACTCTATCTTGATCGATCACAGATACTGAGTCAACTCCAAGAACAACAAACTATAGCTGTGCTGGGCAGTATAATATTGCTTGTGTGAAATACATATGGTTTTGTTTCTTTTCGTCTTGTTATACACTTCAAATTACCAACTATTCTATCATTATCACCACTTTTCCCCTTTATGGAAAACTTCCTCTGCACCTTTTTGAATTAATTTGACCACGGCGAGTGAGACAGATTACAAGCAATGTAAATGTCAGCATTCAGAAAGTTGACAAGCTATTCACGGCAACCAATCTCCAACTCCAAGTCAAAAATTTCGACCCAATGCTAGCCATTAAAAACCTCGCCATGTCAACTAAACAATAAGAAAAACAAGGAGGCTTTGTGTGTCCTTAAAACAGCATATAGAATCTATTTCTTCTTTATTTCTAGTACATAAAATTTCATATTGATCTTTGAACACATCAGCAGTATCAAATAAGCCTCTTTCGTCTATATATCACATGACAAATCTCCCTATCAGGCACATAAATGATGAGATCCACAGAACTATAAAGCTATTTTTCTCAAACTTTTACACATCTTTTGTTTGGCCTAAATTCTATTATTCAGTAAAATGATATATATATCTATATATAGTTGGAAAGATCTTGCTTATAACTTTATTATGGAAACAGAGCATCTATATAATTAACAGTGCGTTTCCAGAGTATGGTTAATGTACAGAAAGTCGAAGACATGTTCATCAAAATTGGGTATCATAATACTATTTTCACAAGAAAAAAATATTGCAAATGAGACATAGATCCCTATCCTTGACAACATCAGTGATAGAACTACGTATATTATAACATATTTTACTTATAACAACAATCAAATGTGAACATTCATTGACTAAATATTCCACCAATAAATAAAAATACAATGCCCTACAACAAACTAGCTCTAAACAATACATATAGTTATAAACATATGCCGATCAGAAGTCAAAATTTCATTTCATTACCTGTAAATCCATTGCCACTGAGATCCAATTCCTGAATTGGAATCACACTCTCCAATAACTCCTCCGGAATCATCCCAAACAACTGATTATTCCCCAACCTCAAAACCTTCAAACTTGCTAATGACCCAAAAGATGGCAACTCACCAGTAATCCCATTATCAGCCATATCTAAAACTTCCAAATTCCTAAACAACCCAATAACATCACCCTTAAAAAATCCTCCATTCAACACATTATGACTCAAGCTCATAAAACGCAACGTATTAGCAATACTTGATACAGTGTCTACACTAACTCCTAAACCTCCACTAAAGTTATTAAAACTCAAGTCAACTAATTCAACATTCTTAAGCTCACTCAGTATTCCACCAATATCACCCCATAATTTATTTTTATGCAAATCCAACACTTTCAGCTGCTGCAAATTCCTAAAATTGCCCGGAACCCCGCCTTTGAAAGCATTCATCGACAAATTAAGATAATTTAAACCCCATAAATCCGTGATCCGGCCCGGGATCGGGCCATAAAACTTGTTGTCAGACAGATCCAAGTACTGCAACGAACTCATGGATCCCAATGCGGGTACTAACCGACCCGTAAATGAATTACCCGACAAAGAGAGATTCTGCAAAGACTTCAAGTTAATCAAAGTGTTGAATTTCAGCTCTCCGCCTAAACCCATTCCTCTCAAGTTGATAGAGACCACCGAACCGGTTTCCAGGTCGCAGCTTACCCCGACCCACGAAACGGGGCAGGAGCTCGGGTCGGGTACAAACGAAATGTTCCATGTAGAGTGGATTTTATCAAGTGGGTCGTCTTGGATTCCCTTCTTGAACTCGAGTAAGGATCCGATTTCGGACTCGGAGCCCAAAACGACGACGTACAGAAGAGAAAATGAGTAGAAAAAGAGAGCTGTTGAAGAAATATACAGAGTCATTTAGCTAATGGAAAAACTGAATTCTCTTTTAAAAAAAATAAGCAAGACCCAGTTAAGAATGAGCCATTTGGGAGATGGAAAACCCTAAAATTTATGAACTTGTGAAGGTATCAGAGATTGGAAACATTAGGGTTCCATTGAAAACGGAGGAAGAACAATAATAATATTAAGAAGAAGAAGAAGAAGAAGAAGAGAGAAGCTTTGGTGCTTCCTTAATGCTGATTATGTCTGTGTTTTTTTTTTATTTTTTGAAAGTGTTTCTTGTTTTGATTGCTGCTTGGTGTTAGTGTTTTTTCTACTGTCTTTTTCTCTTACCATTTTCACTGAATGTAAGAAAGCGAGAGGGCTGAGTTTTGAGCAGAGAGTTGTACTCCACGTGACTGTGGGGTTTTGACCGTCTTTTTTCGTTCAAGTCCCTACTTTTTTCTTAAATAGATAAATAAAGTACAATATTCAGAAAATATCATTAAAATACTGTTTTCTATTTTCAAAAACGAAAACGACGAAAAAAAGTTTATCCATATGTTTTAGAAAAGTGAAAATGGCCGTATGATTTTGAAAATACATATTTTAGTCTTGCCGTTAAATATTTTTTAGTTAATTTTGAATTATTTTTTCATTTGATTAATGTTAAATAATTTGAATATCTAAAAAATTGTTCATGTATAATAAAAATTGTTTTAAAAATTGAATGAAAAGTGAATCAATTGACGAAAAAATATATAACGACAGAAATTAAAACTTATTTTGTTAAAAAAATTATAGAGACTAAGTTAGTAAGCTATGATTATGACAATTTATATAATAGTTGAATGTCATTTTCATTTTAAGAAATGTTCCACGAAAACTTCAAAGTCCTTCTATGATAATTTATGAAGTATGTTGTTGTTATTATTATTATTGTAAAATTATAAGGGAATTAAAAAAAACCAAACAAACTTTCTGGCAAGAATTTCTTTTTCTGGCATCGAATTAAATGTATTTCCAAATTAAGATTTTTTTAATTGAGAAAAATGGAAAGTGAATATGATATTGACATGGTGAAGTTTATGTACATGGCAATACCAACAACAATATTAAATGCCAAATGCAAAATCGAAAAGAAGATAATTATACAAGTCTTCCTGGTATTGAGTTGATACTTGATACCTATGTCATTTTGTTGGATTAACAAATTTCACCTTAAATTAAATAATAATAATATTCTAAATATTTTTAAAAATTACTCAAACTTAAAGAGAGGTTTGTACTTATTTTCCAAATCACAAAAAAAAAAAACCGTAAATTCGACGCAAAGCACAAATAAACCTTCTTTTTTTAGGCAACACAATGCCTCGACTTGTAATATAAACATCTTTATATATATTTCTTTTCTTTTCTTTTCTTTTTTTTTCTTTTAGGGTTCAATTTTTGTCACATGAAACAAAAATAAACTTGAAACTTATTTTAATATTATAATAATAATGCACATCGCAAAATTGATTGGACAAATTCTTAAATCAAATTTTTTCAATAATTACGTGTTATTTTGTTTATTTGTTTAGATCGATCCGAATGATTTTATTATAAAATAAATCATTAAATATTCTTATTGGTGTGGCATTTTCTTCTTAGAAGTAGAATCAATCCTCTTTTGATTTTACGATTTTACCCATCATTTCCATGGGCACTACCGTATTGGATCAGAGCCTGCTAGGAGTAGTAAATAATGAAACCCTCGCAAGAAATTAGTATGGTAAATTGTTAGAAGTTAGAATAACATCTAAGTCCCTAATTTTTTATAATTATTCACTAAGTCCTTAATTTTTCATAATTATCTATTAGGTTATCATTGTTTATAGGTGAACACAAAAAAATAATAATTGAAATTGAAAAAATAAATGATAATTATTTAATTTAAAAAATCAAACCGAATTATAATATTTTTTAATTAAAAACCGAATAGACTCGAATTAACTGAACAAATTGATTTATTGAATTTTTTTTTTATGTCTAATTGTGTTATGTTATTCTTTTATCTATATCTTACTATATTTCAGATGTACTCAAAATTCTCACACTCATATTGAGCATTGTTCTAAAATGTGTTGCTAAATCGTTGGGGTCGGGCGCCGATGAACATTCAAAGTGTACACTTAATAAAAGAGAAAATAATCATTTTACACTAATAATTTCATTAATTCCCTTAATTTAACACATTTGTAAAATAATAATTAAATTTATATTTTATATATTTTATTGTGATTTTTATTTCTTATGTAGGTGAAATAATATCTTGGATGCATAACTATAAAAATGCACGTGACATTTGGATTTTGGAGGCCGGAAACTTGAAAGGGCATTTTAACAGTGTATAATTTCGAAAATTCCAACTTTGCGTAATTTTCGTAATTTGGTTGTAACGTCTTACTACGATATTCAGATATTGAATTGAGGCGATTCCAGTTCCAGATGAAAGAAGAC
This sequence comes from Zanthoxylum bungeanum, assembly GCA_019454045.1. NCBI lineage: Eukaryota > Viridiplantae > Streptophyta > Magnoliopsida > Sapindales > Rutaceae > Zanthoxylum > Zanthoxylum bungeanum. Next base: position 36,338 of record SKCR01040484.1, on the reverse strand, counting down.
TCAAATATCTACAACTTTACTATTTATAAGAATTTCTAGTTTTAAGGTTTTCAAGGACGAAATTGATGAATACTTCAATGTGTGTTGTATGTAATTTTAATTAATAGAAAATAAAGTAAAAAAATAAAAGTTGAAATGTGATAATCCACTTTAGGTGGATTGTGATCATATTTGCAAAATTATCAACAAAAAATCAAAAAAAGTCAAAAAAGGAAAAAGAAAAAAAAATTAATAAAAAATTATTGTTTGTATTTGATTTGGAAAGTTGTAATTAATAATTGAAAGATGAGCATTTCTACTATAAATAGAGATTATGAACTTGTTTGAAAGATGAAAGCATGTATGGTTTCTAAGTGAGCTTGAAATGGTTTCATAAGCTCTTTTTTGATTATTTGATAATCAAGTTGTCATTTTAGAGTTGTTAAGCCACTCATTGATGACCTAAAATTGTTCTTGAGTTGTTTCATGATGGTGAGACTTGTTTGGTGTGGTTTAGATTGAATTAAAGTGTTGGATTTAATTGATTTGGTAAAATTTGTCAATTTAAAGAAATTGTAAAATTAGAGTTCTTAACCCTTTCCAAATTTGAGGCTTTTCATATATGTGATGTATTATGACGCATATTAATTTTTGAGTTGATTGGATTTGATCTTGACATGTTTTGAAAAAATGGATCAAATTGCAAAAACTGAAAAATTAAGGGTGTGTTCGGCAATTACAAGAATTTTGGAGATTTTGTTGCAATTTGATTTTGATGTGTTGGACATGTTGGAAATCATTTTAGAATTGATTTAGAATCATCCAAAATTGTATTTGACAATTTGAGAACTAAAATGATCAATTTGCAAACTATTGGGTCAATTCGGCAATTACCAAGAAATTTGATTTCTTGTGTAAAATTTCAGTTTTTAAGTATTGGATAATTAAATAAATAAGTTTATTTAATTGATCCAAGAAAAATTATTGAAATCAGAAAATTTTGATTTTCCGCGTTTCTGTTGCGTTACCGGATTTTCGTCATAAAACCCATACAAATACAACTATTAAATATTTTGGGGAAATTAATTTAATTAGATTAAACATATAAAATAATTATTTTATAGAATCAATTGGTGCTTGTTGACACACTACTAGCACCATATTTTTTTGAGTGTATTGCATTATAAGTAATGAACATGTACTCATTCTTTTGTAAAACCGGACTTTCGAATGCTTTTGAAATACATATAATTATTTTTCAGTAGTATGTAGAGTTATATCTTGAGTACATATCATATTATTGTTCATTCGGACAGCAGAAACAAGAAGTCTCAAGACAATGGCAAGAAAAAGAAAAATGAGGCCCATGTCACTAAAGATGAGCAGTTAACTGATGAGATCTCAGAGACGAATCTCAAGCCAACTTGGTTGGGAATACGAGAGAATGGTGGGTAGACACTGGGGCTACTCGTCATATATGTGCGGATAGCAAGATGTTTTCCTCGTACCAGAAGGTTGATGGTGGCGATCATCTGACTATGGGAAACTCGTCTACCTCTAGAGTGGGTAGACAAGGCACATTGGTTATGAAGATGACATCCATAAAGGAGCTTACATTGAAGAATATTTTTCATATTCCAGATATTCGGAAGAACTTGGTTTCGGTCTCTCTCCTTAGCAAGAATGGTTTTAAGCTTGTATTTGTTTCTAACAAGTTTGTATTGACAAAGAATGATGTTTATGTAGGAAAAAGATACATCACTGATGGCCTTTTCAAATTCAATATAATGACTGTCAATCGAAATAGTGCTATTAATAAAGCTATAACTTCCACCTATATTATTGAGTCACAAAATATATGGCATGAGAGGTTAGGACATGTTAATTATGATACAATGCGTAAATTAATTAACATGGACCTTATACCTAAATTTGCAGTTGATAGCCAACATAAGTGTGAGGCATGTGTTAAAGCAAAAATGCATAGAGCATCATTTCATTCCATAGAATGAAGTTCTGAACCCTTTGAACTTGTACACACTGATGTGTGTGATATGAATATTGTGCAAACAAGAGGCGATAAAAAGTACATTGTCACTTTTATCTATGATAGCACAAGATTCTGTTATGTGTATTTGCTGAGAAGCAAAGATGAAGCTATTGAGAGCTTTATACACTATAAGAACGAAATTGAAAAATCAACTTGGCAAGAAAATCAAGAGAATCAGGAATGATATGTGTGGTGAATATGTGTAACCATTTGGTGAATATTGTTCCAATCATGAAATTATTCACGAAACTACTGCTCTTTATTCGCCTCAACAAAACGGGATTGATGAGCGTAAAAACCGAACATTGAAGGAAATGATGAACGACATGCTGACAAGCTCTGGTTTACCCCAGAACTTGTGGGGGGGGAGCATTGTTTTCCTCCAACTACGTTCTGAACAAGCTACCTCACAGAAGATTGGACAAGACATCATATGAGCTGTGGAAAGGTTATGTGTCTTCCTACAAATATCTGAAAGTGTGGGGGTGTCTTGCCAAAGTAATGGTATAAATCTAAGAAGGTTAGGATATGACCCAAAATTGTTGATTGTATATTCATCGGATATGCTCGCAACAGTAGTGCGTATCGATTCTTGGTACACAAGTCTGAGATTTCTGACATCAATCCGAATATGATAATTGAGTCAATGAATGTGATATTTTTTTGAAGAGACATTTCATTATAAGGAAAGACAAATAAGATAGTCTCTCAAAAGAATTATTGATACTGTCAAAGACAGTGATCAGGTTGACCAATAGTCAGATCAACATGGAAATATTGAGGCAAATGAACTTAGACGTAGCAAAAGAGCTAGAACGTCTAAATCATTTGGACCTGATTTTCTGACATACTTGTTAGAAAATGAGCCTCAAAGTTATAAAGAAGCAATGTCTTCGACAGAGGCACCTTTGTGGAAAGATGCTATCAACAGTGAGATTGATTCAATCATACAAAACCATTCTTGGGAGTTGGTTGATCTTCCTCCAGGTTGTAAGTCATTGGGCTACAAATGGATATTCAAACGGAAGATGAAACTGGATGGATCAATAGATAAGTACAAGGCAAGGCTTGTCATAAAAGGTTATAGACAAAAAGAAGGCCTTGATTACTTTGATACCTATTCACCAGTGACTCATATCACATCAATAAGAATGCCCATAGCCATAGCAACTATATTTGGTCTTGAAATACATCAAATGGATGCAAAGATGGCATTCTTGAATGGTGAATTGGATGAAGAGATTTACATGGAACAACCAGAAGGGTTTAATGTTCCTGGACAAGAACATAAGGTGTGCAAACTTGTAAAATCCTAGTACGGATTAAAACAAGCACCTAAACAATGGTATGAGAAATTTGACAAAGAGATGTTGTCAGGTGGGTTTAAAACCAATGAGTGTGTGTACACCAAATCAACTCAAAAAAGATATGTCATTGTGTGTCTCTACGTAGACGATATATTGATAATTGGTAGTAATCATGAGATGATTCAGTCTACCAAGAAAATGTTAACCATCAAATTTGATATGAAAGATTTGGGAATAGCTGATGTGATCATAGAAATTAAGATTTCTAGAACATCGGAATGATATATATTATCTCAGACTCATTATGTTGAGAAGATATTTGAGAAATATAACAAATGAGAGCTAAATATGGCTAGAACTCATGTAGACCTAACTCTTCATCTATCAAATAATATTGGCTCAAGCGTATCGTAATTAGAGTATTCGAGAATCATCGAAAGTATGATGTATCTCACTAATTGCACAAGACCTGATATCTCTCAAGCTGTAAACAGGCTTAACATGTATACAAGTAATCCAGGACATAACCACTAGAAAGCCATAGTAAGGGTTTTGAGGTATCTGAGAGACATTTCAAAATATGGTCTGCATTATACGAGATATCCTGCTGTTCTGGAGGGATACAATGATACTAACTAGATATCTGATAAAATGGATTCCAAATCTATGAGTGAATTTATTTTCACACTTGGTAGTACAGCCGTGTCATGGAAATCCTCGAGGCAAACATGTACTGTCTGGTCTACTATGGAATCAGAGTTCATAGCATTAGATAAAACAACGGAAGAAGCGGAATGACTTTGAAATTTCCTGGAGGATATTCATGTTAGGGTTGGTGCTCGAAGTGCCAATCTGGATCGTATTTATGTCTGATTCATGAATACGAGCAATTCTATTTTCCATAATATTACTAATTTAATGGTAGCACATTTGTCTTTTATACACTTATTCGATCTAATTATGATTAGATATCTGTTTATGATTAGATCGAAACTAAATCTGGTTTAGTGATACGTGTATATTAGACAAAGACCCTAGGATTTACAATATAGTGCGCAGTTACAACGTAGTTTGTAATTGACATTGGGAAGCACACTATAAAATGTATATCCTTAAATAAAACTCATGGTCAAGATTTACTAACACCGGTCGGTTAGTAAAATCCGCTAAGACCAGTATATGTCATATATCGTGACTTGGTCTAATGATTTATCCCAGTGAACCATGAGTCTCAGGAGACTCGTATAGACATGTAGGTGTTTATTTGATAAACACTTAACGACTCACTGAAGATTTCCTAATAGATGGTACACCAACGTCAATATGAATCTTCTCGAGTTGAGCAAGCATAGTGGTCATCTGACTTGAGATACCATAGTGAGATATATGATTTATCCTCCACACTTTGATGGCAGTCACGTCACCGATCTATTCATGATCAGACCTCCGCATGTTCGTTGGGTGTGGACTGATGCTCATGATATCCAGTGCGTATCAAGATATGATCTGTCAGTCATGTGTACAAGGCATAGGCAACCTCACGTGTTTACGATCTAGTAAATCCATGACAGTGGTATAACTTCGGAAATCAGTTTCGAGTGTTATTTAGAGATCGTAAATTGAAAGTCGACTATATTATACCGAACGGATTTGACATTCTCATATATATCTCATGTATAATATGGATAGCTTGTGACAGATGGATTATATGTATGCAATGACCTCAGCTTGCATAGTTTAGTGAGATTATATGTGGTCGTCATAATCCATGAGTGGGTGGATTATGGACACGAAATTGGATTTCGTGATGGATAAACCTAAACTTAGAGAGTCCCACAATATGAAGTGTACTCGTTGAGCACTTGGGCAACACGATATGAATAATACAGATTATTCATAATACTTCATCGGATTAAGTGAGTTAATTCGAATCGTTTAATCAGTTAAACGATAACACATGCATTAGGGGATTTTGGCCAATCGTAATTATTGTGTATTTGTATTTGATACATAATACGATTAGATACACATTAATTATTCGTCAAATGAGATTTTGACACATGCCATAAATATATGTATTTGTTATTTATTGTAAATAAAAATACATATATAATAATAATTATATTAATTGATTATTTGGATATTTAATTGTTAAATATTTAAATGATTAATTAATAGACTTTTTCCATAAATGTTATGAAATTTTGTCCAATTATTATTGGTTTACATGGCATGATTTAATTATACTTTATGTGTGCAATTTTGACTGGATTACATAAAGTTTAATTATAATTTAATTTGATTAAATTGCCAAATGACTATTTTGCCCCTCTTGAAGTCGGTCATCACTCTTTAAATTAAAAAAAAATGTTTTTTTTCTTCTTGAATACACCATGGCCGAAAACTTCAACATGAAATGGGTTTCAAGGTTGCTTGATGATTCAAGTAAAAAGTGAAGGAAAAACACAAGAAAAACTTAGGAAATTTAGAGATTAAAGGTAATCCTTAATACTATTGAGTTTAGAAAATTATTTTTCCTTGTTCTTGTGTTCCTAGAATAATTCTAGGGTTTCTTTACTTGTTGAAAATTTGGGGCTTTTGGTTATGGTGGATGGAATTGGAAGTGTAGTGCATGTGTGAAGTGTATTTGGATGAAATTATTGTAATTATTGTCCAAATTAATCATTTGATGATGAGTTTCTATTCTAGAGTGTTATGAACACTCTTGTAATACCTAGAATTATTCTTGGGTGATTCATATTTGGTGACTTGAGTTGGTGTTTTGATTAATTGATTTAATCTTGAAAAATTGGATTTAAAGCATGAAATTTGGTAATTTCGGTTTCTGGATCAGATCTGTGTAAACTGAAAATTCTGTGATGAATTTGATATCATATGAATGTATTGGATGTGTTTTTGGGGTTGGAACAATTGCCGGAAAGTGTTTCGGAGCTGAAATAAGCGAAAACGGCCAAAAATGGTGTTACCAGGTGACTTTTGAGCCAATCGGGCGACGGCTATACAAACAGTGAGTTCGTCACTGTTCGGGCAGCCCATGAACTGCCTTAACACTATTGGGGCTGACCTGGGCAGTCCCCATAAGTGTTGGGTGGTTGGTTCGATCAAAAACTCATTTTAGGCCATTTTGGAGAAAAACGTTTTTCGTAAAAGTTTCGCGACGTTTCCTATATATTTATGTCGTTATTTGATATCGAATAAATAAGTTTAGGTGAAATATGAATAATTTATTCATATTAGATATTGAATAATTAATTCGGTAATTTGAAAAAGTTTTAAATTACAATTTCGCCCAAATCGTGCTTCCGCTGCGCCATTCGCCCAAAACCCCAACAATTCCAAGTTGGCCCAAACTGGTGCCAGCGATAAGCATATATTATGATAGTTAATCGGCTATTGGGAGAGCCCAAAATACAATGTATAATGGTAAGTCTCGACACATACATCAGAGACATAATATCATACGTCAACTGATCTCAAGTGGCATAATATCGATCGATTATGTCCAGTCGAAGGAAAACCTAGCGGATCCACTTACTAAATGTTTACCTTGAGAGCAAGTTGAGAAGTCATTGAGGGGAATGGGCTTGAAGCCTATAAATTAAGAATTGTCACTGTGGAAACCTAACCTAACTGACTGGAGATCCCAAGATTTAGGTTCAAAAGGGACAACTAAAACTTTGTGTAATTCAAAACAAGTAATGTAGAGTTTTGTACTATTTCCCATTCCGATAATGACGTAGAGTGCTGTCTGTCAAGGTTATGATGAGCTAAGACTTTTAATGATCACTATATTAGGAGATGAGTCCTAATGGGGTAAATGCATATTACCTCTTCATATAGATCACATATTTCAAGTAAGAAGTGAGTCCGCTTCCATGGGATTTTACAGGCTGACGTCCCTAAAGTGCTTGATGAATCCAGGACCGCTGTTCATGGTCGAAAAGAACACAACCATAGAACGGGAAATGATCGAAGTAAAGCTGTGTGTTGGCAATTGTTTTGGTTTACACCAACGACAGATCAATTCAAGACTATGGGTCACTGGTTTACCAAGTAAATCCGATTGTCATTCATTAGGAAAGGTTCAAAGCGAAAGCTACCTATTTCGATGCAGCTTTATTTCACGAAAACTCTTTCAAGTGTCTGCATGAATATTTAGAGAATTGTGGGGGATTGTTGTAAATTCTCTAAATATAGAGTATAGATGGAGGAGAGTCATGTCCATTGAGTAGTGTCTTATGGGAGAGGCACTAACATGTAGGGACATGTCCTCTAAATTGATGGAGCATACCTTTAGGCTCCAAAGGGTTTAATGGAGAGGTATAACCATTGGGAGGGTTACACCCCAAACTAAATGGTGCCCTCAAATGCACCCTTCCTTGTCTATTTAAAGGAGTCTTCATTGTTCTTTCAAGGAATCCGAAAATCCAGAAGTAAGAAGTCTCATACATTTATTTTAGAGTCAGAGATAGTTCTACCATTGTCCTAGTTCGAGATCTTGTTAAGGAGTGCCCCTTAAACACGAGTGTGGACAACAGGAACTGGGCGACGCACGCTCTAGGCTCGCGGCCTAGTTGGGAAGGATTAAATAACATGGAGTCGCCACCCGGTGTGAACCGGGACAAAGATTTAAGGCCGCACTCACCCCTCGCAAGGGAAGACCTCAAACCGTTGGGTTCGGAATGGTCCCTTACTTATGTCACTCGTAATGAAAGGATTTATGTAATAATTTAATCAAGCTTAAGTAACACTTATTTCCAAGAGTATCATGCTTCTACATTCTCATATGCAAAATAAAACTTATGTACGCATTTCACATATATTTTACATTTTAAATTGCATGCTTAACATATATCAAGATAGCAACGAACATACAACTTTATTTGCATATCACATTCAGGAAAACACAAGCACACATATTAACCATACAAGCACACATATGGGCATTTTTCCAAGCGGTACGTGGAATTGTAGCCCAAGTACAGACCGCACTACCGTCCATTCGGAATCGGCTACGGAATTTACGTCTGGGTTTCCATCCGATATACCGCAAGAAATAATACTTAAATGTTATCATGACATAAGCATATGAATTGTAATACATTAACATATTTGCATAAGAAAGATCAACCAAGAGGCAATTATGCATGAATATGATAAGACAGACTCAGTTCAGTGTGTGCACGTTCGTGTAGCGTTCGTAAACGCGTTCGAACGGAAATGAAACAGAATGCTCACGTTCGAGTAGCGTTCGTAAACGCGTTCGAACGGATATGAAACAGAATGCTCGCGTTCGTATGGCGTTTGTTAACGCGTTCGAACGGAAATGAGACCTGATGCATGATAAGGCAAAATGTATGCGCGTTCGAGTTGCGTTCGTAAACGCATTCGAACGGATACGGACCTGATGCATGAAATGGGATGCAATACATAAACACAAAATAAAGGGGCGCGGCGAAGTACTGCCGTAAAGGTGGCCTTTTGGGGCTCTTGATCTCTCAAAGAGAGGACCTTTAGACCAACGTACTAAGCCCATGCGCGTCACGTCACACATACAAAAATAGAAGAAAATCATATCAACCAAGTATGCCCGATTGAACACATCTTACATCCAATCTGAACACACATCAACCGGCGCGGCAAAGCATCGTGGTAACGGGTTTTAACCCCTCCCCATAAGGGATCTTTCATTCCACTTACTAAGCCCATGCGCTTGATTGAACCATGCATAAAAGATAAACTCCATAATATAAGACTAGGTATGCCCGATTGAACGTATCTCGCATCCAACCGAGCACACATCAACCGGCGCGGCGAAGTAGTGTCACAAAGGTGGCCCTTTCGGCTCTTTGTCTCCCAAATGGAGGACCTTTGGACTAACTTACTAAGCCCATGCGCTTGATTGAATCATGCATAAATAAACAACATATTGAATTCAAGTAAGGAAAACTAAATAAACAAAAGCAACACAACGAAAGAGAGATGATGCCGTTTACTCAAGCGGTACGTGGAGTTGTGGCCCGAGTACAGATCATATTACCGTCCATTCGGAATCGGCTATGAAATTTATGTCCGGGTTTCCATCCGATATACCGCGAGAGTTGACACATCTCTCATTCATCCAATACCCATAACATACATCGTACACACAACGAATGCCACAAATACAGAAAATATAATCAAAATAAATGACCAGAGAATAAAATGAGAATAAGTGTGAAAGATACCCTCAGGTCTAACCTTTTAAGCTGTCTCTCGGACTCGCGTTCCACGAATATCGAAAATGGGGTAAAGCTCCGTAACTTTTCTGGTTCACTGGTTCAACGTCCTAGCTCACTGCCTTGCTGTTTTGCTTGCGGTTCGAACTCCGTTCTGCTCCTATTCGGCCTCGGTCTTGCTGCTCACTGCACGGTCCACCTGTTTTAACGTTTTCAATGGACTATTCCAAGTTTGTGTGAGTTCTTAGTGCAATTAAATGTGATTATTTTTAAGATTATCTATGCAGTTTTTATGTTACTGTTTTTTAAGGATTTGGGCTGCTGTTTTAAGGTAATTTAGGAGGTTGTTTAGGCGTGTCTTAGGATTCGGCTAAGGGTGAGTTTGGTGTGTTATGGATTCGGCTATGGTGGCTGTTGGTGCTTTGGATTCAACTATGGAGGGTGGTGGCTTGTGGTGGTTTCTTTGTTTTCTTTTGTGTATGTGTGAAATGTTTTCTCTTTTTTTTTTTGTTTAGTCTTGGGTGTGTAGAGAGAGTCTAGAGAGATTTCGAGAGAGTTTGGGTGTGAATTCTATGCCTTGGGCGTGATTTAGGTTGTGTGAAGGAGAATAATGGCCTTGGTGAGGGGTTGTTTATATAGAAGATGTCTAGGGTTTCACCTTGTCTCACAAGGAAGAGATCTTGTTTCCAAATTAGAAGAGATGAGAAAGGTATACACAAGATTGAGGGGGGACAAAATATTTTAAATTAGGAAGTTGTAATATTTAATTTGTGTTGGTTTAGGAATACAAATATTTTATATTGGTAATTATCTTATTAGATTATGAAGTCAAATATATGATTGGCTTTAATTGGTTAGGATTGATTTTAATTTGGTATGATTATATTTTGATTTAGTATGTGATTTATTTAATTTAGGCATGATTTTAGTTTAAGTTGGTAATTGTTTATTTTAATTGGTAAATGGTTTAAATGTTTTATTTTAATGTTTAATATTTAATTTAATATTTATTTATTTAATTTGGGATGTGTTTTATGGGCTTTGGGGAGCTAAATGGGCTGAGTGTGAGGCTAGCAGCAAAACCAGAATTACCGACACCGTTCGAACCCTCCCTCGAACGCGACACGAACACCCGCAATCTGTTTTCCGTTCGAACGAAGTAGCGAACACAGCACTAACGAAGACAGTGAGCTTGTTTATTCTGAATTTCCCCTTCCGATATCCGTTTCCCGCGGCTTTCGTAACTTAAAAGGGAGTTGTCTTCAAATAAGACTCCTCATCGGGTTTCACATGCGAAAATGCAATGCCTACAGTCGCTCCCACTTTGATGGGACTTGTGCAGTGTGTGACAATGACAATCCTATCAAAGTCTATGCAATGCATTTTTACTTACCTGGCTCGCCAGCTGTTGATGAGCGGAAAATATATCAATATTTACCGCCCCTTTTACTTAATATTTTGTTTAGTTTCTCGGGTTTGATGAACGTTTTGATATGTTTTATTTTATTTTGCAGATAAAATAATATCGGGACTCAATGAAATCATTTAGGACGAAATGTGGATCAAATAAGGGCAATTATTGGACTTGATATATTAATTTTGGAGATTGGAAACTTGAAAGGGCGTTTTGACGAAGTGCAGTTTTGGAAATTCCAGTTTTGTGCATCTGTCGTATTTGGGCATAACGTTTTACTCAGATATCGGATTGAGCTGATTCAAGTTCCAGATTAAAGAAGACTCAAAGATCTACAACTTTGAAAGAGAAAATATTTTCGAATTCTGATGATTTCATGACCGAAATTGATGAACCATCCAGAAGTGTGTGGAGTGTAATTATTAAAAGTCATTATCAATCATTTTCAAAGCAAAATATTAATTAATTAATAATTAATAAAAATTATCAAATCAACACCAAACAAGATAAGCAATTAATGGAGCAATTATGGATTTGGTGGAGTAATTAGTGGAGAAATTAATAATGGATTTGGTGGAGAATTTGATGGATGATTTGATGTTGGCAAAATTTTGCCTATAAATACCAAGCCATTTCATTTGTAAAATTCATACTTTCTTCTTTGAAATTCTTAATGAATAAATAAGAAGATTGTATCTAGTTTGTTTATTTTTAGTTTTCAGTAATTAATTTTCAGTTTCGCACTTTCTTTTCTTTACTTTTCAGTTTTTACTTTCCGCAATTTACTTTTACGCACAATACTTTTCTTTCTTTAATTTTTCAGTTTTTACTTTTCAGTAATGAGGAGGTAACTTCCCCAGCTATGGTGAAAGGTAATTCTTTTACTATTACTATTTAGATTAATCTCCCTTAAAAATAATATATTCACTATTTAAAATACTGATTAATAAAGGATACCGCTATATTGGTCGGTTGGCAATTCAATTTAATCTGGTTTAAACCTGACTAATCAAGGATACCGCCAGATTGGTCGGTTGGTAAATTTATTTTGGTACCGCCTTTATGGCTGGATTATGGACAAATATTACCGCCTATATGGCTGGTTGGACTTAATTTGACTTAATCAGGATACCGCCAGATTGGTCGGTTGGTAAAATAATATCACAAGTTTATATATTATTTTATGGGAGATATCTAAATTAGTAGTAGTAAAAGTAATTCCTTTTACCTTAGCATTTTATTTTATTTTACTTTTCAGTTTTACTTTATGTCTTTTACTTTTCAGTATTTTTACTTTATGTCTTTTACTTTTAAGTTGTTACTAGCCCTAGTTATGTGTTAGTTATCTGGGGTCGTGATGAATTCTAATATCACCGGTTTATAAGGGGTTATTTTATAGTTTGGGTAATTTAAAGGTTTACTTATTAAGTCTTAAGCTTAATGCTTCTTGTTGTCTGATCACCAATAAGATTGATGTGGTAAATCTAAAATGAACTAGACATAGGGATTTTAGGTTTCAGCCTTAGACTTAATAGCCCACGATCTTCCTTGAGGATAGATAACCCTTTAATAGATTTCCTTACAGGATAGGAATATACCTGTCGGGCGGGGGTAGCCATAATTGGAACTTAAACTTAATGAATCCAGATAATTTGGTTGACATAGACATATGGTTCAATTGGGTTAAACTGGGTATTTGCGTCTGACCATCGACATAGGCTTTTGCATAATTTAGTGTTCCAGGTTAGTAAACTGATTTATTACACAAACATAAAATAACCACTTCATCTTTTAAATGATATTAGAATGATTCACGACCCTAGATCTTTGTGTCTTTTGTTATTTTCCTTAGTATTTTCTTTTGTCTTTTTATTTATTTATTTATTTTGTAAAACCACTTTCAATCAATCAAACAATCATTCTCTTCTCTATTTAATTAGATATCTGTAAATAAATAGATTCAATAATTAATAACAACAGTAGGAATTAAGTCCTCGTGGGATCGATATTTTTATACTACTTGAACGATACGTGCGCTTGCGTTATACGTGTGTGTTTACGCCGGTCAAGTTTTTGGCGCCGTTGCCGGGGACTTATATTTCTTGAGTTATTAATTTTGAAGCTATCTAATTTACCTGTATCTAATTTTCTTTATTTTTATCTGTAATTTTTATTTCTTTCTTTTATTTTCAGGTGGTTAAACAATGGAACACTATTGGGAGATTGAAAGATCAAGAGCTTTACAAGAAGATACACCCCAAATCTGGGAGCAACAGTCCGGTTTTCTGAGGCCTGTTGTCCAGCCCAACAATTATCACTGGATGCCAGAACCAAGCAATACCACATTTGCTCAACAGAATGCAATGGAGAGATGTGAGATATGTGACGGTAACCACCCAAGTAATTATTGCGAGTACAACTACAATCCAGGGTGGCAGAGCTATCAAAATCCTTCATGGTACGAAGAACCATCATACTTTCCATCTTATCCACCATCCACCTACTATCCTCAACAAAAACCAGAACCATCAGAGGAAGAACAATTGATTGATATGCTCAAAATTTTTTCCAAGAAACGAGACGGAAAGTTGGATACAATGCTTGAAACAAGCCTGAAGCAACTTGAAAGTATTCAGAGACAATCAGAATTCATTCAGAGGATGACATATCAAATGAGACAATTAACAGAAAACCAGAACTACATACCTCAAGAACCAGTTTCAGATGACACTGATGAAGCCTTCAAGTACCTAGAAATCCACAAAGACACTTCAACAGAGGAGGAGGCTGAGCAGTGTCAACAACCAGAGGTATCAGTTCAGGAGCCCGAACCGGCAAAGTCTCAATTTGACTTTTATTATTCAGATTCTGACGAGGATGAAGCTGATCTATTTGTACCAACTGCACCAACAACGAAGGATCAAACTTTCAATCCTCAAAATGAAGATCTTGGAGCATGCTTTACCTTGATGTTTGAAGAAGATCTATCTGAACCATCCATTCCAGTCGTACCAGAGGATGAAAACCTAATGTCAGAAACATCTTTGCATCCTCGGGTTGACAATTTTGAAGCATGTATTTCACAGAGGACAGATGACGAGATGAATGCAAGAATTTTACAATACATCTGTGAAGAGAAGGTGGAGCAAGAAACAGAGCAAATGGAGGAGCAAATGTCTGACCTTAATAAAGATCCAGAGCATTCAGGAGAAACATCGCTGTTTTGGGGAGTACAAATTAAAGATATCAACCAGAAGCTTGATAGAATGGAATTTCCATTCCAAGTCAAGCATCATACGAGACCTCCTGATTTTCTTTCTTTCTTTGCAGGAACCATTGGAGTAACAAGGACCAAAAATGTGGCACGAGTATTGAATGAGACAAAACTCTTTTTGCCACTTTACCGTTGGAAGAGACCCTTCAAAAGCAACGCTCACGGGATTGTCTTTAATCGGACATCCAAAACGACATTGAAACCTCCTTAACAGATGAATTTCAGTCACGTCTGGCTGAAGACGAAAAATTTAGCGCTAGCAGGGAGGCAACCCATGCAATTTGTTGTAATTTTTGTTTTCATATTTTGTGTATACATGTTGTAGACCTTTTAATTTTGTGTGTTATTTTTGTAGGGAAAGGCACAAACGGAGCACTTTAAAACAGAAGGAATTGTGTTTGGCAATTAAAGAGGAGAAACAATTCATTAACGATGGCTGAGTAAAGAATTAAATCTTAAGACGCATCCTAATGGATTTATATACCAAACAAGTGGCGTATTGCATACACAATTCCGTTGCATTAATTATTGCTTTGATTCGCTTTTCTATTGTAATTATCTTTATTTTCGTAGACAGGATCCAGACTTTTTGACCTTTCACGATTTCTTTTGTTGTTTAACTAACAATCGTCCTCTGGAAGATATTAGTGCTATTATTACTCACCCTTTTTCAGGTACTATAAATTCAGCCCGTCATTACACTTTTGAAGGCATCCTGATTTGAAAAAGAAATACATGAAATATGGAAGCCACTTCAAGAAGACGAGTTGAAAACATTTGTGTGTTTTGCGGTAGTAGTGTTGGTACTAAACCACAATACATAGAAGCAGCACAGGAATTGGGTCGAGTCTTAGCTGCAAGGAATATGCACTTAATATATGGCGGAGGCAATCTTGGATTAATGGGGATCGTTTCAAAGGCCGTACAAGAAGGAGGCAGTCATGTTTTGGGAATCATCCCAAAACCCTTAGCAGAGGCAAATCTTATTGGTTCATCAAACGGAGAGGAACTGATCGTGCCAGGTATGTCTGAACGACTGGTAGAAATGATTAACCGTGCTGATGCTTTTATCGCTTTGCCAGGTGGTTTGGGTACATTGGAGGAAATTTTTATAGTTCTATCTTGGGCGAACCTGAACATACACCAGAAACCGCTTGGATTGCTCAATATTGATGGATTTTATGATTTTCTTTGTGTGTTTCTTGATGATGCCCGGAGAAATGGGTTCGTGTCAAAACCTATGAAAGAACTCCTCTTCACTGCCAGAACTGCCCCGGATCTAATTGACCAACTCATAGCCTATGAACCACAAGTTGACCCTATCATTTCAAAGATAAATTGGTTCGAAGACAATCGTGGTAAGAAGCGTCGAATTAATCTGGATCTTAACCTTTAATTTCCTGTAGATTTTCAGCTAACCAGGTACGACCTTCTTAACTCTCCTATTACTGTTCAAGACATTGGGGACAATGTCTCATTTAGGTTTGGGGGAAGGAATTAGTTGATTAGTACCTTGTTTTTAGTTTGTGTGTTGTTTTTATTTTTAGTCCAAAATTTTTCGAAAAATACAAAAAAATTGAAAAATTTTCAAAAAATTACAAAAATATTTTGCATTTTTGTGTTTTTATTTTGACTAAAAAAGTGAAATTGGTAAGAGATAGCCGAGTAAGGAGTTTCCACTCCTGAAACGTATCTCAAACCTATTTCGAAACAAGTTAATTTTTGTTTATTTCATTTTGAATTATTTAATTTGTGAATTCTCCTTAAAACTGACTAAAAAGGAATCTTCATATGTTTAGTTAGCAGATATTATCAACATGCATAGTAACATACGGACATGAGCTGTAACTGACAGGATTGTAATATTCAGTGCTATAGTTTAATTGGAGGAAGCATCTCAAAAAGTGATGGAGTAAAAAAAAAAAAAAAAAAAAAAAAAAAAAAATTTACTCCATTACTATAAAAAGGTGTGAAATCTAATAGAACCTTAGGACAAAAATATTATTCTCTTATCAATTGCACTTGTGACTGTTGTGGGAAAAAATGAGTTGATTAATATTTTGTTAGCTGTGTATATGGAGAATGGTAAAAATAATCGGAGAATTTACTTATTCGGTAATTTAGAATAAAACAAAACAACTAGTAACTTGGAGTAGAAGTTTCACCTGATTAGTCACTAACATCTTTATTCTCTTTTCGCTTGTCTTTTTGCTTTTGTGTGCATTAGTTTTAATACCTTTTTACTTTTGTAAAATGTTTGTGGGTATCATTGCTGTAAACCCTCACGAGACTACAACTCGTCCACTAGGGACACCTAGGGGTTTAAAGGCTTGTTGCATATGCTAAATGCAACCGTGATCCCTACGAAAGTGGCTTAGTTTAATTTTAATTTTATTTTGTTGTTTTGCTCGAGGACTAGCAAAATGTTAGGTTTGGGGGTGTGATGAGCGGAAAATATATCAATATTTACCGCCCCTTTTACTTAATATTTTGTTTAGTTTCTCGGGTTTGATGAACGTTTTGATATGTTTTATTTTATTTTGCAGATAAAATAATATCGGGACTCAATGAAATCATTTAGGACGAAATGTGGATCAAATAAGGGCAATTATTGGACTTGATATATTAATTTTGGAGATTGGAAACTTGAAAGGGCGTTTTGACGAAGTGCAGTTTTGGAAATTCCAGTTTTGTGCATCTGTCGTATTTTGGGCATAACGTTTTACTCAGATATCGGATTGAGCTGATTCAAGTTCCAGATTAAAGAAGACTCAAAGATCTACAACTTTGAAAGAGAAAATATTTTCGAATTCTGATGATTTCATGACCGAAATTGATGAACCATCCAGAAGTGTGTGGAGTGTAATTATTAAAAGTCATTATCAATCATTTTCAAAGCAAAATATTAATTAATTAATAATTAATAAAAATTATCAAATCAACACCAAACAAGATAAGCAATTAATGGAGCAATTATGGATTTGGTGGAGTAATTAGTGGAGAAATTAATAATGGATTTGGTGGAGAATTTGATGGATGATTTGATGTTGGCAAAATTTTGCCTATAAATACCAAGCCATTTCATTTGTAAAATTCATACTTTCTTCTTTGAAATTCTTAATGAATAAATAAGAAGATTGTATCTAGTTTGTTTATTTTTAGTTTTCAGTAATTAATTTTCAGTTTCGCACTTTCTTTTCTTTACTTTTCAGTTTTTACTTTCCGCAATTTACTTTTACGCACAATACTTTTCTTTCTTTAATTTTTCAGTTTTTACTTTTCAGTAATGAGGAGGTAACTTCCCCAGCTATGGTGAAAGGTAATTCTTTTACTATTACTATTTAGATTAATCTCCCTTAAAAATAATATATTCACTATTTAAAATACTGATTAATAAAGGATACCGCTATATTGGTCGGTTGGCAATTCAATTTAATCTGGTTTAAACCTGACTAATCAAGGATACCGCCAGATTGGTCGGTTGGTAAATTTATTTTGGTACCGCCTTTATGGCTGGATTATGGACAAATATTACCGCCTATATGGCTGGTTGGACTTAATTTGACTTAATCAGGATACCGCCAGATTGGTCGGTTGGTAAAATAATATCACAAGTTTATATATTATTTTATGGGAGATATCTAAATTAGTAGTAGTAAAAGTAATTCCTTTTACCTTAGCATTTTATTTTATTTTACTTTTCAGTTTTTACTTTATGTCTTTTACTTTTCAGTATTTTTACTTTATGTCTTTTACTTTTAAGTTGTTACTAGCCCTAGTTATGTGTTAGTTATCTGGGGTCGTGATGAATTCTAATATCACCGGTTTATAAGGGGTTATTTTATAGTTTGGGTAATTTAAAGGTTTACTTATTAAGTCTTAAGCTTAATGCTTCTTGTTGTCTGATCACCAATAAGATTGATGTGGTAAATCTAAAATGAACTAGACATAGGGATTTTAGGTTTCAGCCTTAGACTTAATAGCCCACGATCTTCCTTGAGGATAGATAACCCTTTAATAGATTTCCTTACAGGATAGGAATATACCTGTCGGGCGGGGGTAGCCATAATTGGAACTTAAACTTAATGAATCCAGATAATTTGGTTGACATAGACATATGGTTCAATTGGGTTAAATTGGGTATTTGCGTCTGACCATCGACATAGGCTTTTGCATAATTTAGTGTTCCAGGTTAGTAAACTGATTTATTACACAAACATAAAATAACCACTTCATCTTTTAAATGATATTAGAATGATTCACGACCCTAGATCTTTGTGTCTTTTGTTATTTTCCTTAGTATTTTCTTTTGTCTTTTTATTTATTTATTTATTTTGTAAAACCACTTTCAATCAATCAAACAATCATTCTCTTCTCTATTTAATTAGATATCTGTAAATAAATAGATTCAATAATTAATAACAACAGTAGGAATTAAGTCCTCGTGGGATCGATATTTTTATACTACTTGAACGATACGTGCGCTTGCGTTATACGTGTGTGTTTACGCCGGTCAGCTGTCACCTGGTCCGCCTGTTGTGTTGAGTTTATGTGGGCCTCGACCCTTGGATTCATTCCCATATTTCTTATTCATTCTTCTGGATTCGTTCCGAACTCTGAGATTATTCTTATGGATTCCTTCCGTATTCTGAGATTCATTCTCTGGATTCCTTCCAAATTCTGAGATTCATTCTCTGGATTCCTTCCACATTCTGAGGTTCATTCTCTGGATTCCTTCCAAATTCCGAGATTCATTCTCTGGATTCCTTCCAAATTCTGAGATTCATTCCCAGATTCATTCCAAAACTGAGATTCATTCCCGGATTCGTTCCAAACTCTGATGGTGTGGGCCTTGGCCCTAGGATTCATTCCTGGATTCATTCCATAACTCTGACGACGTGGGCCTCGGCCCTAGGATTCATTCCCGGATTCATTCCATAATTCTGACGACGTGGGCCTCGGCCCTAGGATTCATTCCCGGATTCATTCCTGGATTCATTCCAATCTTTGATGATGTGGGCCTCGGCCTTAGGATTCATCCTCAAAACTGATACTGACGTGGGTCTCAACCCTGTGACTCATCCCCGAGCTGATACTGATGTGGGCCTCGACCCATGCTGATACTGATGTGGGCCCTGACCCTGACTGATATTGTACTTTCGCTGCTTTTGGTTGACTTGCATTTGACGCTTTCTCTTTTTCGTTGTTTGAAACCTGTGATTTACAAAACAAAACAGACACCAAAAAGAATGCCAAAATACGTTACGTGTATGCATGCATGGATGAAGTTCCTATTCCGTTGGGTTAGGTTTTCTATCAATTCTCTTGATGACTGCCTAGTCTTCTCTTCCTTAGGCAAAGAACTACTTCATTCTATCTTCGTTGACTGGCTCGATGTACTCATTCATTTCCAAGTTTGACAACCTCACTGTCCTCATTTCCCAATTTCTGAACGGCTAACTTATCCTTTCTATTTGCTTTTTCTGAGGATCCCCCGTGTTCTGAGCATCTTAATACCAAGATTGAATGTTTTTGTCATATGCACTCATGTTGCAAGTTGAGAAGTGGAGATTCAGGCAAGTAAGCGAAATGAACTTCTTTATTATTGTTGAGAAAAAGGTCCGAACAAGCAAACAAAATCAATGTCTTTATTAAAAATGCAAGATAAACTTGGAGAAACAGCAGTGCCTTCTTCCTCAGCCTATGGTTCTTCATCATTGTCATCCCTTATCCCAATGAATGAAGCTGACTGGTTGAGAGCCTCGAGGACAAGGGTTTCGGGTAGGCCAGAGTTGATCATATAGTTAGGTAGGGGATTTCTGTGTGTATTAGGTTGTTCTCTTTCTGGGTCAGGTATTTTGTGGGTGTCAATGAGGTCTTGGATCTCATGCCTAAGGCGAGGGCAATTGTCAATTTCGTGACCCTTTTGTTGGTGGAAGTAACAAAATAAGTTTAAGTCAAGGTAGTGGGGTACAGGGCTTGGAAGTGGTTTAGGTTCCAAGGGTTTCAGGAGTCTTTGCATCTTCAACTTTTCAAACACCTTCGATAGAGGCCTGCCAAGGTTGGAAAATTGCCTATTTCTGATGGCGGCAACCTCGGCAGTAGTGGGCCTTGTCTCAGAATGCCCCCTAAAATTCCTCTTATTCTGGCCATAAAACTTCCGGTTCTCGGCCTCCTCTTCTTCAATGTCCATGACAGTTTCCCTTAGCTGGGAAATCCGTAATCATGGAGGTTATCCTCCTCAGCTTGCCATAAATTGAGGGCTTAGTACCCTTGATAATCATCTTAATCTGGTCCTTCTCTGAAGGCCGAGTCTGCATTTTCAAAAGTTGACCTCTCCAGCGGCTACATACTCTTTGAAGCTCTCCTCCGGCTTCTGCTTAGTGTTCTCCAAATCTCGGAGTGACAAATCAATCTCCAAGTCCGTAACATACTGTTTTAGAAATGCATCTGCCAATTCCTTCCAATCTTCTTTAACTTTTTTCTCAAGGCTGTGATACCACACTACGGGTGCCCCATCGAGCGACATCCCAAACATCTTTTGTACTTGGCGCTGAGACAGGCCAACTGAACTCATAACAGACACATACTGACGGAGATGCACCCTCGGATCTCCATTCCCATTGAACTTAGCCAAATCCGGCATCTTAAACTGCGCTGGCAACTGCTCCTCAAACTTCATTGTCTCATAATCTAGCAAATCTTCATTCTTACCCCTCATCTTGCGGGTAACGGATTCAACCTGATCCCTGAGTTTCTGTATCTCGGCCTGAGACCCAATCACTCTGTCTGTTGCATACTCTGCCATATCATCATCAAAAGTGGGGATATCATCCCCCAACCCATTCGGAGGCTCCTCGCACCTTACATTCTCAGAATTTCCCCCAGCACGGGGCACAACCATATTTGTCATGGCAGCAGTCAAGGCTTGCAACTGTTCAGTAATCTTGGCGAAGCCATTTTCCAACTGATCTATCCGCGATACCTCAGTATCTGATTCACTCATGTCTGTTCTCAGTATTTTGGTGAGTCTTCCTTTTTTTCTAACCCAACGGGAATCTATGATGGCTTTTAGAACACAAGAGTTAACATGATGTATGTATGCATGAGGTGCATGAGATGCATGTAACATATATAATATACTAAATCAATTAAAATTTTCACACAAATCGGCCTGTTATCATTTTAGAAGCTTTCGGGACAACTGTCATAAGAGTGAACCCGTCCCAGTTTAAATGGCCCAACGAGTTCATGTCTTATGGCAAAGAGCCCAACTAAATCCAAATGATAATATTCCGAACACAATCATAAAATGGCCCATTGTTATTTAGAAGCCTTTTGGCCCAATCGTCATAAGATGTGTTCTTGTCCCAGTTTAAATGACCCAACAAGCCCATATCCCATGATAAATGGTCCAAATGGATCCAAACAACGATGTTCCCAAACACAAGCATAAAATAAAGATGATGCAAACATGACATAATAATTTTTACAAAGTGGCCCATCAACATTTCAGAAGCTTTGGGCCTAATAGTCATAAGGTACAAACTTGCCACAGTTTAAATGGCCCAGCAAGCCCGCATTTCTGACAATAGTCCAACTGCATCCAAATGAGGATGGTCCACAAGCACATACTCAAGGAAATAATTGCTACTTTAGCCAACCCGGTCTATGGGTGGGTTAGTAAGAGTATAGACAAAGGCTCTCACCGGCGAAGGATGGCCCACAACTAGGTCTCCCCACTCAAGGGTTAGAGCGACCAAGTGAGCGCACCCCTTTTTATACACTAAGGTACGTGCCAATGAGCTATGGTGTGTGACAGACTGTCAAATGGATTTCCCGTTGTAGATTCCCCAGAGGGAAGGTGGAGCGAGGCTCACTTAAATACCCAAGCCTCTTAGGCTCTTATCGCTTGTTGTCAGGAATAAACAACGAGTCCTCCAAATTAGTCCATCACAAAGGCTACGAGTAGATGGCCATATAGGTGTCCTCACAGCTTTTCCTTCTAGAAAGGTAGTGAGTGAAGGAAAACATCAAACCATTACCTAGCCTCAAAGTGCCCTTGATTAAACCCCACTTTATCCACTATAGACATGGTCAATTAAAACATAAATCCAAACATTACAAGACAATATTTCGGGGCCAACTTTCTATCCCCAGTGGAGTCGCCAGACTGTGGACAACAGGAACTGGGCGACGCACGCTCTAGGCTCGCGGCCTAGTTGGGAAGGATTAAATAACATGGAGTCGCCACCCGGTGTGAACCGGGACAAAGATTTAAGGCCGCACTCACCCCTCGCAAGGGAAGACCTCAAACCGTTGGGTTCGGAATGGTCCCTTACTTATGTCACTCGTAATGAAAGGATTTATGTAATAATTTAATCAAGCTTAAGTAACACTTATTTCCAAGAGTATCATGCTTCTACATTCTCATATGCAAAATAAAACTTATGTACGCATTTCACATATATTTTACATTTTAAATTGCATGCTTAACATATATCAAGATAGCAACGAACATACAACTTTATTTGCATATCACATTCAGGAAAACACAAGCACACATATTAACCATACAAGCACACATATGGGCATTTTTCCAAGCGGTACGTGGAATTGTAGCCCAAGTACAGACCGCACTACCGTCCATTCGGAATCGGCTACGGAATTTACGTCTGGGTTTCCATCCGATATACCGCAAGAAATAATACTCAAATGTTATCATGACATAAGCATATGAATTGTAATACATTAACATATTTGCATAAGAAAGATCAACCAATAGGCAATTATGCATGAATATGATAAGACAGACTCAGTTCAGTGTGTGCACGTTCGTGTAGCGTTCGTAAAAGCGTTCGAACGGAAATGAAACAGAATGCTCACGTTCGAGTAGCGTTCGTAAACGCGTTCGAACGAATATGAAACAGAATGCTCGCGTTCGTATGGCGTTTGTTAACGCGTTCGAACGGAAATGAGACCTGATGCATGATAAGGCAAAATGTATGCGCGTTCGAGTTGCGTTCGTAAACGCATTCGAACGGATACGGACCTGATGCATGAAATGGGATGCAATACATAAACACAAAATAAAGGGGCGCGGCGAAGTACTGCCGTAAAGGTGGCCTTTTGGGGCTCTTGATCTCTCAAAGAGAGGACCTTTAGACCAACGTACTAAGCCCATGCGCGTCACGTCACACATACAAAAATAGAACAAATCATATCAACCAAGTATGCCCGATTGAACACATCTTACATCCAATCTGAACACACATCAACCGGCGCGGTAAAACATCGTGGTAACGGGTTTTAACCCCTCCCCATAAGGGATCTTTCATTCCACTTACTAAGCCTATGCGCTTGATTGAACCATGCATAAAAGATAAACTCCATAATATAAGACTAGGTATGCCCGATTGAACGTATCTCGCATCCAACCGAACACACATCAACCGGCGCGGCGAAGTAGTGTCACAAAGGTGGCCTTTTCGGCTCTTTGTCTCCCAAATGGAGGACCTTTGGACTAACTTACTAAGCCCATGCGCTTGATTGAATCATGCATAAATAAACAACATATTGAATTCAAGTAAAGAAAACTAAATAAACAAAAGCAACACAACGAAAGAGAGATGGTGCCGTTTACTCAAGCGGTACGTGGAGTTGTGGCCCGAGTACAGATCATATTACCGTCCATTCGGAATCGGCTATGAAATTTATGTCCGGGTTTCCATCCGATATACCGCGAGAGTTGACACATCTCCCATTCATCCAATACCCACAACATACATCGTACACACAACGAATGCCACAAATACAGAAAATATAATCAAAATAAATGACCAGAGAATAAAATGAGAATAAGTGTGAAAGATACCCTCAGGTCTAACCTTTTAAGCTGTCTCTCGGACTCGCGTTCCACGAATATCGAAAATGGGGTAAAGCTCCGTAACTTTTCTGGTTCACTGGTTCAACGTCCTAGCTCACTGCCTTGCTGTTTTACTTGTGGTTCGAACTCCGTTCTGCTCCTATTCGGCCTCGGTCTGCTGCTCACTGCACGGTCCACCTGTTTTAATAACGTTTTCAATGGACTATTCCAAGTTTGTGTGAGTTCTTAGTGCAATTAAATGTGATTATTTTTTAAGATTATCTATGCAGTTTTTATGTTACTGTTTTTTAAGGATTTGGGCTGCTGTTTTAAGGTAATTTAGGAGGTTGTTTAGGCGTGTCTTAGGATTCGGCTAAGGGTGAGTTTGGTGTATGGATTCGGCTATGGTGGCTGTTGGTGCTTTGGATTCAACTATGGAGGGTGGTGGCTTGTGGTGGTTTCTTTGTTTTCTTTTGTGTATGTGTGAAGTGTTTTCTTTTTTTTTTGTTTAGTCTTGGTGTGTAGAGAGAGTCTAGAGAGATTTCGAGAGAGTTTGGGTGTGAATTCTATGCCTTGGGCGTGATTTAGGTTGTGTGAAGGAGAATAATGGCCTTGGTGAGAGGTTGTTTATATAGAAGATCTAGGGTTTCACCTTGTCTCACAAGGAAGAGATCTTGTTTCCAAATTAGAAGAGATGAGAAAGGTATACACAAGATTGAGGGGGGACAAAATATTTTAAATTAGGAAGTTGTAATATTTAATTTGTGTTGGTTTAGGAATACAAATATTTTATATTGGTAATTATCTTTAGATTATGAAGTCAAATATGATTGGCTTTAATTGGTTATGATTGATTTTAATTTGGTATGATTATATTTTGATTTAGTATGTGATTTATTTAATTTAGGCATGATTTTAGTTTAAGTTGGTAATTGTTTATTTTAATTGGTAAATGGTTTAAATGTTTTATTTTAATGTTTAATATTTAATTTAATATTTATTTATTTAATTTGGGATGTGTTTTATGGGCTTTGGGGAGCTAAATGGGCTGAGTGTGAGGCTAGCAGCAAAACCCAGAATTACCGACACACCGTTCGAACCCTCCCTCGAACGCGACACGAACACCCGCAATCTGTTTTCCGTTCGAACGAAGTAGCGAAGCAGCACTAACGAAGACAGTGAGCTTGTTTATTCTGAATTTCCCCCTTTCGATATCCGTTTCCCGCGGCTTTCGTAACTTAAAAGGGAGTTGTCTCCAAATAACTCATCATCGGGTTTCACATGCGAAAATGCAATGCCTACAACGAGGAATTCAAATTATCATGGGAGGACGTTACCCACAAAATATGTAGAGCACCGAGGCAGGGCTAATAAGTTCTTAAGGACATAGGAAACTCAACTTAGAGCATTTGTTTTCGTCAGATTTTCCAGGTTTTTTTGTCTATTTTCAAGATTTTAGGGTTTTATCTAAATTGTCATGTTAGTGTAGATCTAATTTTATATTATGATTTATTGATTGTTGATGCATGTTTGATTTCGTTTAACAACACCATATTCCCCAACAATAAATTTAAATAAACTATCAAATTTATGGACATAATTTTGACTATCATATTGAAGTAACATTATAA
Organism: Zanthoxylum bungeanum; assembly: GCA_019454045.1. Lineage (NCBI taxonomy): Eukaryota > Viridiplantae > Streptophyta > Magnoliopsida > Sapindales > Rutaceae > Zanthoxylum > Zanthoxylum bungeanum. The sequence continues at coordinate 10,579 of SKCR01040484.1, read as the reverse complement.
TTTAATTGTTTTAAAACCTAATACTCATACTATTGAACCAACATTTGATAATACAAAATTTATATATGATTATAGAGGAAGAAAGGTCAAAGATGGCAAGTTAAGGTCAATAAGTGGGTGAGCACAAACTGTCCTTTTGATGGACATGCCTTTAAATTTAAAATATATTTATTTAATGTGAGTTTAATTTTACTTTTTATATTATTTTCAAAAACTAAGATGTTTTTTAATATTTTTTTCGGAAATATTGGAAACCTTTTCGGCAGCCGCCAAATCACTTGGCCCATGTTCTTATAAGAAATGTATTATCTGGATTTAAATTCAGGACCTGTCAATTAAATTTTAGGCCATTTGTCACCAAGACATATCATTCGGGGCATTTTTAAACATATTTTTTACAAATAGAAATAGAAAAAATATATATTGTAAAAAATTGAAGTACTTTTTAGCATAGAAATGTTATCGATTAGCATAATACTTTTTAAATATGAGCTGATTAGATATATTTTGATATTAATTTAAACTTTCTTTAATGAAAAAAATCATATTAAAATTGAATTAGACATATTTTACAATAAAAAGGGCCAAGACACATAAACAAAAAAGATTTAAAAGACTAAACTTCTCTCCAATAATAAATAAAGATTTAAAGCATCAAGACTATCCTTAGTGCCAAAATGGGAGGGTAAATCAAACAGCAATTCTCTACCAGAACGAATTGAGTTATTTAGATTAATCGACAATAATAAAGAATTAATAAAAATTTAATCAGGAATGATAAAATTGACATTAAAGATACTGATAGTGGTATAGCAAATATTGATTTAGTGGTGATAAAATTTATTTTTCATAAAAAATGATAGATTCTATTCATCTTAATTATGATAAAGCAAAATTATCTCATTAATAAATCATATTTTTCATTTATTTATATGACACATTTAACCATTTTTGAACTGGGGGAAACTGCCCCTACTCACCTATATGTGATTCCACCAGTGGCGGTGCCACTTGGGGCCCAGGAGGGGCTTCAGCCCCTGCTGGCCCCAAGAAAAAAAATATATGATTTTTTTTAAATAAATTATTATTATTTGATTTAACATAAAAGACCATTCTAAAATTTCAAAACTTTAAAATATCAAATCTTAAAGTAAATTTTATTTTGTTAATTTTCTTGGTCACCACTTTAAATCAATCAACCAACTATTCAGTCCGAGGGGTCCCAAAATCTAAACAAAATGTTAAATTTTATGTGTAATGACTTTTTATACTTTTTATTATTTATGAATATGGGTATCGTTTTAGGAACTCCCCTATATCATCTCAAAATTTTGGACAACTCATGAAGCCCTGTTGAAATTTTTTTCTAAATATGGTGTGTATATATATATATATATATATATAGGGAATGAAATGATAAATCCTTAAGTGAAAAAGGCTAAACCTTAGGTTTAAAAGAAATAATATGTTTTTAATGGAAAGAATATAACCCTTAGGTTGAAAAGACCCCCATGGAGGATTAACCCTCTAAGAATTGTCTTCATTGATAAAATGATGTGTTTTCAAAGGAAACCCTCCGTGTCTATAAAAATGAGTGCTTGAATTCATTTTTTGATCATCGAAAAGAATCCAAAAACATTCATTCTAAAAAATCTGAAGTATAGAAAGAATTTTTTCCCCATTTTCAAGTTCAAGTTCTTGGAGAAATTAGTGTCCCTTCAACATGAAGCAACCAAGTTATCATGAGAGAATGTTAGCCACAAGCCCACAAGTAATCCATTGAGCACTGACGCGGGGGAAATAAGTTATAAGGACATAGACAACTCAACTTGATTCTCATTATCATCTTCTAAATAAATTTTCAGGTTTTTCTAAGTTTCAATGTTTTTTGTTTATTGAATGTATCACAATAAAAATTTGATTGAAAGTTGCATGTTAAAATTGATTAATAACATATTATAGATAACAAGCCCATGCTGAATCAAATTCCTGGCTCCGCCACTGGATTCCACCATTGATATTAATGTTATACTTGATAATAATTCGTTTAAATTGAAGTATATTATCACACTTTTTAATCGTTTCTACAAAATTCTTCTATTTTCACATAATGTTATCATTAGCTAAGAACAAGTTAAGAATTTTCATTACTAAAGAGACTCACATAAAATCTGAATTCGATGACTCTTAAATGAGACCAAAATATATGTGAAATCGATGAGATTAAATATTATTAAATCCTAAACATGAATTTAGCTCACATACTAGGGCTAAGTTATAAGTAATTTTGGTGTAAAGTGTCCATTTTTCATAACGTGGAATACATATATGAAAAGTTTCAAAAATTGAAGATATTTTATGACTTTAACTTAAGATTGGATAAACTTTAAAAATAAAAAATAAAAACACTTAAGATTGGATAGCATATAATAATTTTCCTTATTTAAAATTCTTTTTAGAAAGTATTTGTAATTTAAAATCAATTTGAACACTTTTGCCTAAGAGATTATGCTAGGCTTAACAAAGAACATGTTAAGAAAGAAGTCATCCTTGAAAGTCCCATTTAAAAAACATATATACCTTTTAATTAAATTCTTAAATGCAATTACAATATATAACCAAATATTGTTGGTTTAAAAAAATCTAATAAATAAAATGGAGAATGGAGAATGATATTTTAATTCATTTTAGATTTTTTTTTATCATTAAGGATTTGTTGAATGTGATCTTCTATCAAACAAAATTAATTAATTTCAATAAGCAAAGGTCTCGGATAATCAACATGCATATGAAAATGTCATATTTACCCTTCAATAAGATTATATATTTACTTCACTTGCAAGTAATTCTTCGTTGTAAAATGCAATATAAAAGGCACAGAAACCAAATATTTATTGAAAATTTTCATTATGTTTACTGCATTTATACAAAAGCTTAGGGACAAATTGTTGTAAATTCTTCAAATATTCAAATATTTTGTGTTGGATGGAGGAGAGACATGTCCTTTTGGATGATACCCCTTAGGGACATGACATGTCCCTTCATTTGTGTGTAACATGGTCCTATGCTCAAGGGATGCATAGGAGGGGTGCAACCCTCTAACCCAAAGGGTGTCCTTGAGGCACCATTCCATTCTTATAAAAGGAAGCCATTATGTTCCTTTAAAAAGAGACAAATGAAATCCGAATTTCATCCTACAAGTGAGAGTCTGAATTGCTTTCTTGAGTCAGAGAGTATTCCACCATATTCCTAGTTCAAGATCTTGTTAAGGTGTGCCCCATGAACAAGTGGAATCCGGGTTATCCTGGGAGAATGTTAGCCGCAAATCCGTAGAGCACCGAGACGGGGCTGATAAGTTCTTAAGGACAGAGATTAATCTCGATCCGGAATACTGTTTTTCAACTTTGTATCAAAGTTTTTCTTTTCCTCAAGTTTTAAGGTTTTCTAGGGTTTATGCATGTTAGATCCAATTTTCTGGTTTGATTTGTTTGTTTGCATGTTAATTTATTGTTTAATGACACTAATCGACCAACACAAACCATCTTATAGAATGATGATGGATGGATGGATGTCCCCAATGACGTGGCTTGGTGGTGTAGGGTTCAGGATTTCACCTTGAGGTCCTGGATTCAAATCAAGTGAGTGCGTTTTCATGTAAGAACCTGCAACAGCCGTGAATTTTACCTGCTCTGCTTAAAGTCCGAAATGGATGGTTTGGTGATGGGGTTTCCAACGATTTCAAAAACATAAATGATGATGGATGTCTATATTGACAGTAAAATTGGCACAAGCAACTCTATGCTAAGGATATAGAAACTGTCATTACACGTAATAATCTCATCAGCTACCCAAAAAAAGGAGGGATTGATTAAAAGACTACCTCAAGATACTCATTTAATGAAAATTTTCTTCTGGGAAACTCAGTCTAGAATCCAGCCTCCAGAAATGCAGAGTTCAACTATATATAGCTCTCATTTTGTTTGATAGGTCCTCTAATAAAAAATAAAAAAAACAAATTACTACATATTAACATCCCATAAATCTATAAAGTGTTCTAACAATTCTATTTTCTTTTGCATAACAAATGAAAATATATATATCTTTCTCTACAAAAATTTATGTGCATAACCAGTGATATATAGGTTATATGATGATCTTTAATAGCAAATGAGGAAACTGGTGAAGTGCTTAAAACAAAGGCGGTAAATGATTTTCGTGTCTATGAAGCAACTACTGTCATCTCGGACCAGATAATTCAAGAGGAGGAAGTTTGTCAGTAGAGTGGATGATGGATTCATAATTCCATGGTGGAGCCAGTTGAAGTTCATTGTGCCGGATTACCTCAACGTTCTGCCATTGTTCCCATCTTTCTCCCAAGCCATCGCCTTCGAGCATTTTGACAACTTCTGACATCTTAGGCCTGTCCGCGGGGGAGCTTTGTGTGCAAAGCAGTGCTACTTGGATCAGTTCCTCCACCTCAGTTTCGACATAATTGTTCCCCAGGTCTTTATCAACAAGCTCCTCAAATTTACTGTCCCTTAGATGTCCTTTAACCTGAGAATTATGTAAGATGGACGATAAATTATCGGTTACTGACTTGAAAAAATTATTCATTTGCTTGAGTTGGTGCTAATTAATTATGTCTTACCCGATCAAGGAGCATAACATCTTCATCGTTTGCAATCATAGCAAGATCAAATGCCCTCTGTCCAGTGATTAGCTCTAAAAGCATGATACCGTAACCAAAAACATCGGTCTTATCTGATGACCTCCCTGTGGAGAGATACTCCGGGGGAATATGCCCAACCGTGCCGTGTACATTAGTGGTAACATGGGTGTCTTTGTAGTCTATTAGTTTAGCCAAACCAAAGTCACCAACGACAGCCTCAAACTCTTCATCCAACAATATATTGGCAGCTTTGACATCGCGATGAATGATCTTTGGGTTACAATGGTCATGTAAATATGAAAGTCCCCTTGCTGACCCTAAAGCAATTTTCTTCCTAGTTGGCCAGTCAAGAGGTGGGAGTGATGACGGCCGCTCTACAATAACATAGAAGAATGGTCATTCTTGGGCCATCTTAATCGCTCGGGTTGTCTCAGGTAAATTTCACTATAATATCAAACACAAAGTAAATGACGAAGAAGAGCCAAGAAGGGTACCTCTTAGGCGTGATGCTACACTTCCATTAGCCATGCAAGGATAAACAAGTAGCTTCTCAGTAAGAGTAGTGCAAAATCCACTTAATCGCAGGAGATTCCGATGCACAGCCATGCTGATTATCTCAACTTCTCTTTGAAACTGCAACTCCCCACCAGGTGTCCGTTCCTCTTTAAGTCTTTTGACTGCCACCAATTTGCCGTCCGCAAGGCGTCCCTTATACACCTTCCCAAATCCACCTTTTCCCAGGATGTTCTTGTTGCTAAAACCATCTGTAGCATTTTGTAATTCTCGCAAAGAAAACCTTTTCAACTGTCCCAAACGGAATTCTGAATCTTCTTCAGCTGAAGAAATGTACACAAAAATAAATGTGTGTTTCAAACAAAACATCAACATGAAATCCATTTTGGAGATTGAACACTAACCAGGTACATCAAAGAAAAATTCTCGTGGTCTTCTTCGCCGCCAATATGCAAACCCAATTACAGGGACAGCAAAAAGTAAAGCAGCACCAAGGGAAACCCCTACGGCAATTATTATAGTCGATCTATTTCCTCCTGAAATGACAATGAAGATCTTATTTGTTCAAAATAATTTTATTCGGTTCTCTGACGCTTATTTGTTAAAACAAGCAAAGATCTAAGTTACCAGGTTAGATGCTTGCAGCAATATCTGATACTCCCATAATTGTTGGCAATCAAACCTAATATTGTTAGATAGCTTAAGCTAAGATCTACAAGACATTACCTGGAGAAGGTGCTGGACCAAATGGAGGTGGAGGAGAAAATGGTTGAGATCCAGGGCAAGGCTTTCCAAGAAGTGGGCCACAGAGATTTGAGTTATTACCAAAACTGCAATTGGCAAATTTTTTCTTTTTTGAAAAAAGACTTCATTTTTTGAATTCATTTAAGGGCAAAAATGTGTAAATAATTTATCAGCAAGAAACCTGATGGGAGTAAAACTTGAAAAAGAGCCATTTTCCGGAACAGGCCCCGATAGATAGTTGTTTGATAAATCCCTGATAGCCGAAATTAAAAATGCAAATGTCAGATCAATATAACCAAGATAATACCGATAAGGAAAGAAGAATACGAAGAGAAAAACATAATACTTAGGTACTCACAAGACTTTCAGGTCTGAGATGCTAGTCAAGGACGTAGGTATTGAACCTGAGAGGCTGTTGTTGTTGAGTCGGCTATCCTTATTAAGAAGTACAACACGAAACACTTTTAATTTCCAATAATAAGAGAACGAGCAAGCAAGCAAAAACAACTTGAAGACGTAATGCCATTTCAATATCTTCATTTTTTTTTCTTATTGCAGCAATGTGGTTTGATACCAATATGATATGAAGTAACTGATAGAGCACAAGTAATTTCCACACTAGAGATCGCAAGCAGTCATCTAAAAGAAGAAACAACAAGCCGTTGATTCATAAACTCATCTCACTCAAGCTAACAAGTTAACTGTAGATCAAAAAGTTGTAAAAATTTTAAAATCCACTAAACATTCCAGAAGGTAGTGTGGATCTACCTTTTTAATCTTACTGCAGAAACTCAAAGAATTAATTGGAAGTTCTCTCTCTAGAGATGTTATTCATGATATAAAAAACATAACTATCACTATATTTACAAAAGATGCATGAATCTCCTGTTAAACAACTAAATAACTTAACTTAACAAAAAATGAATTGAATGCAATGAAAGATAATTTTAATACTTGGGAAATGATCATACAGGAATTGCAATTTTTTCAGCTTGCTCAATGTGTCTGGAATAGAGCTCTTTAAACTGTTCGTGTAAAGATCCAAGCTCAGCAGGTTTGTCAGATTCCCAAGAGCACTAGGAATTTGCCCACTTAGGTTGTTACCATAGAGCTCCCTGCCATAGATATATGGAAATAAATATATTCGCAATATTGTGAAACCCCGTGGTAACAGCTACAAACTAGTCCCTGTACAGACTAAAAAGTACGTGCAACAAGTAACCTATTCTTTAATTTTGTGTTTGTATGTGTATGTGCCAGAGAGGAACTTGAACTTGGGCTGAGTTGAGTATCGGTACAGCAATAGCATATTACCATGATTACTTGCTCATGTTACAATTACATAGATATACAAATTGCTAAAGGTAACTTACAGGTACTCTAAATTTGTGAGCTGGCCAAGTTCTGGCACCAATTCACCAGATAACTCTGCATTCCCGAGATCGCTGATAAGATGCACAAACATATTTGAGGAAGATTGCAACACTCTCATGGGTGCTTAAAAGAGAGAACAACAAATGAAGTTGCTTACACTCTTGTAACACTGTTCTCCGGGTTACACGTAACATGAAACCACGTGCATGGAGTGTCAACCGCACGATCCCAACTCTGCAGAGTATTATTAGGATCTAGTAACTTCGACTTAAAGCTAAACAGAGCGTCACCTGCTCAGAAAAGAAGCAACAATAACGAACACCAAGCTAGTACTGTTGCAAAGAGCAATACTAAATTATCATATTCAGACCAATAACGAAAGAGGGAAGGTAAAACATCTTGATTTCGGAAAAACATTTGCAGCAATCAAATGAAAACAATGGAGAATATATACTTAAAATTCTTATAATCCACAACAACTCAAATTGCCATACCTATAGAACCTAAATATGGAATTTCAAGCAGTGTCTTATTGATCACCTTATCCTGAAACTAAATAGCTTTGCCTCAAAATCTTTAATGCTGAAAATTATATCATGTTTATCAATATTGTTAGCTCCATTTTTTATTGGCATGTATCCGTGACAAAATAAGTTCAATTGAGTTGGCATATGTCGTGAAGATCTTTGTGCAATTGGACTGGTCTTTGGCTGCTATGCATCAGACATGCGTTCGTGGTGCGTTCGTTGCAGTGTTCGAATGATTGGCGTTGGTGCTTCGTTCTTTATTGGGTTCGAACGTGAGCATTCCAGAGAGCAAACGTTTGAGTCACGTTCTTGGTGGGTTCGAACGAGATCATTCCAGAGAGCATCCGTTCGTTGTGCGTTCGAGTGGCGTTCGAACGAGTCTTTCCAGTGGGCACGCGTTCGTGGAGCGTTCTAGTAAGCGTTCGAAAGCGACTGCGATCTGAACGCGTTTTTGGCCTGCAAAACCTAGTTTTTCACCATACCTATAAATATAACCCTTAGCCGCCATTCTCATCAGTTGAAACATATTTTCCTTGAGCCAAATCTCTCAAAAGCTTTCAACTCTATTTGATTTCACCTTGAAGACTCTTTGATTCTTTTGTCTTCTATTTGTTTGGTGAAATCAAATCTTTGATAAACCTTCAACACAACTTAACCCAAATTCCCTAAACCTTTAGAGTTCTTTAAGAGGAAGTTTGGTAGTCGGAGTTTCTGCGTCATTTGTGATATAATCTACTCAGAGTCTTCAAAGGTTCTGAAGAAAATTGTGGGTCGCGGGCTTGAGGAGTTGCCTTGAGTTCTTGCGGTATTGAGGTACTTGAGTCGGTGGAATTGCCACCATAGGTCTTGACCATCGCTGTAAGTTTTTCGCTATATAGTAGATTCGGGTGGTAGCCTATACTCGGAGTGGTTTTTTACTCTGAAGAGTTTTCCACTTCGTCACCAAAATCATTGTGTTGGATTTTGTGTGGTTTGGTTTATTTTGCTGCTTTAATTCTTGTTATTGTTTTAATATTTTGCAGCATAATTTTAGTTGATTGTTATTGTGGTTGCCTGTTTATTTATCCATAGTAGCAGTAACAGGACTTGTTATGCTTATTGTTTGTAATTCCGCATAGGGACAGAACCTTAGGATAACCCCGTATTTTCAAATATCCTCATTACTAAACGGCTCTCCTCCTCCCAAATGAGGCATACCAATTTTTTTTTTTTTTAACCAACTTGATCCCTTAGCCTTAACAAATAAAAGTTAAGCACAATACTAGAAAACAAAAATACCCAATTCTCCGATCACCCAATCCATATCATCAAGATCGGTGACTCGCATATGAGAGCTTTATGTACATGACACTACATCAGACCCAAGCATTAAGCATAAAAAAACTCCAAGCTTGATATGAAGAATATCTCCACCATCTCGCTAAACTTATCCATTATAATTTCAAAAAGAACAATTGGCAAAACAAAATTATTTTCTAATTTAGTTGGATATACATAGCTTATGGGTTAGTAGGTTACATACAAATAACAGGAAAGCCAAATTCATGACAGTCCAAATTAATCCCTAATTAGCTATCAAATTTCATATAATTCTTCCAAAGAGCACTTTTAAGTTAAAGACAACTACTTAACAAGCAAATATAAAACAAATATGAATATGAAAAAACAGTAGCAAGCAAGCAATAATAAACCTTCAGCATTAGCAGAGACCACTGGTAAAGCTGCCACCAGAATACTCCAAACCAGACAGAGAACAAGAACAAGAACAAGAACCCTTTTGTCCATTGATCTTCAAAATCTAATTGAGCTCAGCCCTTTCCCTCAAAACATGAAATCTCTTCCACTTCCTCCATTTTTGACCAAACAAAAACATCCCATTTCAAGATAATAGTAATTAATATTACAGATTGTGAGTATCTACTTTAAAATCTCAACTTTTGGGTATATGTTTCTTTTTTCTCTTGACTTTTTCTTACATATGATATATTAAGTGAGTAAATTTCACGGAATAGAGAAAGAAGCTGGCGACTTGTGACTCAATTTGGTCCATGGGCAAAGTCAAACCGTGCACAAAACGTGAGAGAGACAACAGTTTTAACTCTCACACAACATAATCTATGGAACCAAGTTGAAAGATACCGTTTCTTAGGCCGGCCGAATAATTATCAAAATTAAAGGAGACATAATAAGTTTTCATAGAACACTAATATATAAATAGAACACTCTCCTGATGATGACAAGATGCAATCACAATTTTTTTTTTTTTTTTTTTAAATCGTTAAAAATCTCACCGTCAGGTCAAATCACATATTCCGGACTTAAGCGGGGTATGTAAAATCCCACATGTCTCAGGCTCTTTATGAGAAACACACTCCATAAATTCGAACACAAGACCTCAAGATGAGATCTGAGGCATACACCACAAAGTCACCCTTCTTAGATCACAAAATACATTTATTATATTATTAAAAATAAAACTCACGTATGTACTTTGTGAATAGTTTCCTGTCGCCATTCTATTATTGTTATGGTCGTTCATCATTTTTCATTTTTATGTGATTTCGAAATCCCGGATCATGTTTGGAGAAAGAGCATTTCATCAGGAGAGTCTTAAACTTATCACTAACTTCAGTGTTTCTTTCCTAATGAACATGTCCCTTGAGTACTTATAATGAAGACATACCATAAATCCTCTTGAATTGAAAACAATCCACTTGAATTTGTGAATTCAGAAATGTAGCTATTTTATCTA